>PVHP010016435.1:0-15491 GCA_004024765.1 Zapus hudsonius | reverse complement strand
GTAATTATAATAATTAAATCATATATATTTTTAAATATTTTATATAAATCAGTCAAATAGTTGCAATTTCCTTCTTGATGGATGTAATAGTAAATCTCTGAGTCATTCAGAGACTGTTTCTTACATGAAAATTCAATTGGATTATTTTTATTCTAAATCATTCAATTAAAATAATATATGCCTTTTTTCCTTGTTTTTGTTTTGCTGGTAAAGGGGTGAAGAATAGTTCATTTAGATCTCAAACCTTCAGTTTTTAGATCAGTTCTACCTGGTTAATGCTTGATGCACCATGTTCTAGGCTGAAGTTCCCGCCTCTTCCAACATGTCCACATTTACTTTGGCCATTGATGTAATTGGCATCTCTTGTTCTCTCTTCCATCCAGCTACTGTTTTATCAGTTTAATTATTCTTATAGTTTTTTTTTCCTAATGGATTTTTTTTTGAGAGAGAAGATGATAAGATGGTAAATATCTGCTCAATCTTTCATCATGAAAAAGAAATCCTCATTCATTCTTTTCTTACTGTGTGTTTACAGGGGATTTAAGCTAAATTAAGATTTCCTTTATGATAACCTTATATTAAAAGGCAAAAGGGCTGGAGAGATAGCTTAGCAGTTGAAGGAATTTTCTTGCAAAGCCTGACAGCCTGGGTTTGATTTCCCAGTAGCAACTTACAGCCAGATGCACAAAACAGCACATGTGTCTGGAGTTTGTAGTAACAAGAGACTTTGGAACACCCATTTATTCTCTTTTTTTCCTCTCATTACAAATAAACAAAATATTTTTAAAATAAAAGATTTAATTGAAAAGAATATATTTAAAGTAAATTTTGGTAATGTCTTAATTAACTAGTAATTTATTGAGCATTATTATTATTCTGTTTCAGAAGCAGTTGGAGCCCAGAGTGTATGAGATGTCTTCAGACTTATCTAACTCTCTTTATATAGTCAGTGCATATATAGAAATGACACTAAATAAACATCTGTTTTAATCTGTATAAAATGTAAATTAGTTTGATACTGCATTTTTGATGTGTGTGCTAATTTCTGCCCATGGCAGTATAAAACATCAGAATCCTGGACAGATTCAAACCTTCACACAGTATGGGGGGGGGTTTGTTTCTCTTTTTTTCTTTTTCCTTATGACTGTTTTTTGTTGCTTTTTTTGTTTTTAAATTTCTCATTGTAATGTTTGATAACATTAAATTTAAAATGTAGTTTTAAATAAAGTTTGAACATACCTGTAAAGTATCCTTTTTGGAAATTTTGTTGAATTCTGTGTAGCAAATTGCTATTCTGTGTAATTTTAGGCTATTCAGAGAGAGCAATGGTCAAGAATTAGAGAAATACATTATATATTATAAAGCTCAGCCTTAGGCCAGTCTTCTGAATCAATGCCAGTGTTGCTGCTATTGGGACTAATGTTCTTTCTAGCTACCTTCTGGTCCTGAATAAGAATAGGGCAGAGGAAAGGAAATCAGTGATCATAGACTATATGTTCATAATCCAAAGTGGGTAAGCTTAAAATAGATGTTCTCGGTACCTAAAACATAGAATTATCTACTAAATGAATATTTTACAAAATTGCAAATACTATCTGTTGCCTCATTCTGAAAATTAAAAGAATCAGCTTTATATAATTCGAGAGTATTTCAGTGCAGACAAGTGACATCCTGATTGATTTTAAAGAAACCAAACTCATGTAAGGGATAAGTAGAACTAACTTTATGTAACAGGACATTAAGATTTGAGACAAAGTAGATGGTAATTTAAAAACCAAAGCATAACTTGATTTTTTTTTTAGGAGAGGGGGTGTTCTGAGAGAGAAGCAAATTCACAGTAAATAGTAAAATATTGGGTAAAGAAAACTTACATGACTTCTTCATTACTAAGTAAGTAAACCAACTCTTAAAAAGTGGCCTGCTGTTTCTCCCCTGTACTTAATCATACACCCAGTTATGCATTACAGAGTCAGTTAACCATGACTAGGTCAGTCTTACTGATTTTTACCTTTAAATAGTAACTTGTGAAGAACTATTAGTTCCAGTTATCCTTATAAATTTGCTAATTGTCTAAAATACCCCGTAAGAAGGTGTTCCTTTAAAGTTCTCACTTGCTGATGCATTCCTATAAACTACAATGTCCAATCAGAATATCAAATAAGTATCTCTGAAGGCATATTATATTATTACTTAATTTAAATTAAGGCACATAACTCCAACTTTATAAAAAATTATTAGAAAAACTACCAATCTGGAATTGGTAATTTTTATCCAATTAGACTGACTTTGGGAACACTGAAACAATAAATTGCATTATATATAGGCAAACTGTATTTTCTAGACTTTAAGCAAGAAGTTTCTTTTGTTCCTCAAGCCTTACATATTGCAGCTCTCTGCATGCATATTAAAGATAGATGTGATTGAAGACTTATATTTAATATGCTATTACCATATTATGATGAACCTTATCAAATCATCTTTTTTTGACTTGTGTTATAGCTGATACCTAGTCTGTTGTTTTCCTGTTCAGTGTTAAGCTTTAAATATTCCTGTTTGTCTAATTTATATTAAAACTTTGGTTTGAGATAGATTTGGTTAGAGAGAAAAGGTCACAATAAGCAAGGTTGACCCTTGTATATGTTGAGATAATGCCTAAAACATCTAACTATTCAGACTGTGTAGGGTCTCTGTATTTTGTAACATTCACTTTGGGTAAATGTTTTTTCACTGTTAATAAATGTATATCCTACATAACAATCCTGGTTGTATTTTTTTATATTAGTATACTCATACTGTAGAAATCATTCCACAATTGTGGCTTATCGATTTTTACTGTAAACAAAATCAAGACATGCAAAGTAATAACATGCTAATGAGAAAGATTTCACTTTTGAACATTTTTTATTACACTATTTGCTTTATTTATTGGTTATAATTTGCCTTTATATAAATGTCTCTAATGTACACATAAAGTGGAGAGAGCAAAATATTGAGATTCTGTATTGCCCCAGACTTGGAACTATCCAAGAGAATGTAAAATGTTAAATGTGACATAAATGTCAGTATGGTTACAAGAGGAAATGATAATGTGTGTTCACAGATCTCAGAAAGGATATGTCAGTGGATAGCTCATAATTCTAATGCAGTTTGAGCATTGAGGCTCTGATTCTCTACCCTCGGATGTCAACCCGTGAAAATACTGTTAGAGAGGTGGTTGGTGCTAGAGATGGGTTGATTTGCTTATGAAAAACCTGCTCCTGGCCTGGCCCTTTGTTTTCTCTAAAGAAGAGGTACAGCCCAGTGAGATGGGCTTTTCCTGACCAACAAAGTTTTTCTTTTCTTTTTTTTTTTAAATGCCAAAACATAGCTGGGCCTGCTGATTCATGCCTATAACTCCAGCTAGAGGAGGTTATGGCATGAAGATCACTAGTTCAAGGCTACCCTGGGATACAGAGTAAAAACGTCTCTAAAGTGAAAAGTAGGGTCCTGGGGTGATAGCTCAGCCTTTAAAGGCACTTTCTTACAAAGCCTGCCAGCCCAGGTTCAATTCCTCAGCTACCCACATAAAACCAAAAGCAAATGGTGGTGCAAGCATTTGGTATTCCCTTGCAGTGGCAAGAGACTCTGTTGTGTCCATACGCATATGTATGTTTAAAGAAAAAAAAAAAAGATTGCTGGAGAAATGGTTTAGTGGGTAAAAGCACTTACACACAAATTCAGTTCCCTAGTGCCCATGTAAACAGCTGGGTGTGGCCATGCACATCTGTAAGCAGTCTGCAGGAGCTCATTGGTCAGCAAATCTGACAAAAACAGGAGTTCTTGGTTGAGTGCGAAATTCTGTCTCAAGGAAAATACACAGATGAGGACACCCGAAGTTCTCCATTGGCCTCTGCACACATAAGCATGGGTGGGTCACTCACATCTGCACATACATGCATGTCACCACATATAGTGTACATATTTCCCTTCCCCCTAAAAAAAAAAACAGGTTGGCATGTATGATGGTTTGATCCAGGTGTCCCCACAAACGTGTGTGTTCTGAATGCTTGATCACCAGCTGATGGCAGTTTTGGAGTTGGAGGTGTGTTGTTGAGGGCGGGCTTATGAAGGGTATAGACAGCTTCCCCTTGACAGTTTTTGGTACACCTTTCTGCCACTGTTTGCAGTGCTGTGGAAGAAGTGACGTCCACCCTCTGCTCATACTGTCATTTTCCCTGCCATCATAGAGCTTCCCCTGAAGTCTGTAAGCCAAAATGAACCCATTGCTTCCATCAGCTGGTTTTGGTTGGGTTCTTTGTCACACGCAGTAAGAAGAAAGCTGACTACAGGGCATATATGTCTCAGGAGTAGAACACTTAGCATATATGAGGCCCTGGTTCAGTCTCCACTACTGCTAAAAGAAAAAGCATCATAAAATACAGAAACTAGTGTGATTATAACAACTGTATAGAAAACTTTAGTATATAAGCACCTCATGGGTCAAAGGGATACTGATTTTAGATTTCATTACACAAATAAGAGTGCCCTGTCACCTGACTGGAAGAGCCAGCATTTCCTGTTGTATTTGTACAACACGAACATTCTTTGTCTTTACAAGTCTGGTTTCTTCCTCAAATTCACCAGTATCACTGGCTGGTTCACTTTCTGAAACATAAGGAAGAAATGCTTTCAGTGTACTCATATAAAAGGGATAATTCTCTTATCTTCCTCGATTTAAAAATACACACACACACATATAAAAACAACTTTGGAACAGCAGTAGAGTCCTTGATTTTTTTAAGAGTAATCGGGACTGGGGAGGTGACTCAGTGGGTTTTGTACTTGTTACCCAAGCAGGACCTGAGTTCAGATCCCAAGAACCCATAAGCCAGATTCGGTAGTGAATATATGGAATTCCAGCACTCCTACTTCAAGATGAGAGGCAGAGGCAATCCCCAGAAGCTTGCAAGTCAGCTAGCCTGGCAGATTCAGTGGAGAAATAACTAGAGAACCTGTCTCAAGGTGGAAGATGAGAACTGCCACACAAGGTAATCACATGCATGCCCCTACTTAGTCAAGAGAACATACACATGAATAAATTAGCATAAATGTCCATCCAGCAGAGTACCGTTAGTTCTCTTACACATTAAATGGATTTCTTGCATCAAAGCTTTTCTCATGTACTTGTCTGTCCCCTAGGTGAAGTTCTGACATCATTTATAGATATGATTTTGTCTTTCCTTAGTCTAAAGAGCCTTGATAACATAGATGTGATTTTTCCCAGCTTCATTTCTACCATCTTTTCCATTCCCTCTCACTATCCTTATGCCTTCAAAAAAATACTTGAAACAGGTACAATAACAGATTTTATGTTATAAAATTAGCATTTTGAGTAGCTTGCTAAATTATAATTCTCAAATTTACTTTGTTATATGTGTGTCTCCAACCACAGCTTCAAATTTATATTATACAAGTGTCCAGTAGACAAGTTACTAATAACTTTTTAGTAGTTCATCATTTGTATCTAATTTCATCTTGAAAAATAAGACACTTCAGCATGTAATCTTGAATGAGAGGTACACGTGTGTATGCATATTATATGTTTGTGGGTATAGCTGAGGAGAGGGCAAAAGACAGCCTTCGTGTCATCAGAAATCTCTTCTACCTCTTTTTTTTTTTTGAGAGCATCTAAAATTATTGGAAGACCAGCTGATAAACTGTGAATGAGGAAATAAAATTATACAAGGTCTTCAGATGATAGAATCACTATTGAGATTATAATAGCTATAACCTATATTTGCCAGGAAAATTAAGGACTCCTAATTTTTAAAGTTGTTCACCAAAAAGAATGTGATGTTGTTCTTTGACATGGTTTGAATCTGAAAATGAGTTATAACTGTCTGGAATACACATATATAATCATTTTTTTTACATCTGAGAAAGGCACAAAAGTCTTAATCTGATTATACTTAGAGTTAATTGGGGAAGCCTGTAAGCCTATATCTTTGTTCATATTATTACAAATTATTCTATTTGGTTATATTCTCCTGGGTGTAGCCAAAATTTATATACTTTTTTAAGGTCAGCATGGCTCTTTAGGAGTGACTTAGAGACCAAGGAAAAGCCCCATGGCTCCTTTAGCATTTATTCGTGTCACATGCTGGGAAGGTCAGGGTCCAGTTGACCATATTGGAAGCACTGGTCTGGTCTATTGGAAGCATTGAGAATCTTTTTCTCTGATTCTCCCCTTGCAGACTACACTGGTCAGAGTCCAACATGTGGCTCTCTGTGCCCTATCTGATCAAGAGGACAGGGATCCACCTCTGAGACCATTTAGGCCACACTGGCTGGCCAGTGAGCTCCAGAGATGCACCTGTGTCTCCCTCCCCAGTACTGGAATTATTGCTGTGTGCCTCCATGCCCAGCATTTTTATGTGAATACTGAGGCCCAATCTGGGATCCTCCTGTTTGCAAGGTAAACAAAACACTTTACCTATGCAGCTATCTTCCAGCTCTCAGAGTGAATTATTTTTCAACCAAAGAAATATAAAAATTGTCCACTTATACTGATTTTATTCTCTGGTAGTCTTAGTGGTCAATCTAAACTTTCAGGTGAAATATTTCTATACACCCCAAAATATTCTGGATTCAAAAATTCAGCTTATAGAAACAAATAGGTCAAGGGGCTAGAGATGTAGCTCAGGCTGCTTGCCTAGCATACATGAAAGAACCAACTTCAATCCCCAGCACCTCATAAAGCCCTTATTCACTGAGCTCTAGTCACACGCTCCTCAAACATGGTAGGCACCTCCCTACTATAATTTTATTCACTCTACCTAGAATGTTCTTTCCTCATATTTTAGGACAATAGAGACTACCAGTGTGTACATGGGAGTGATTTATGGGACTACCAGTGTGTACAGGCGAGTGATTTATGGGACAGTGGCACAGAAACACAATCTCAAGGGTTTTTTAACTGAGCAACCTCAGGGCGAAGTGCTCAGCTGAAAGGGTTGCTCACTTTTTATAAGGGAAAGTTTACTGTCAAGGTTATAGGTAAAAAAGTTTCGAGTAGTAGGTAATTAAGGAACTTAAGAGCACATCTGGGGATTGTGTATGAAGGCTAAATCATCAAAGGAGTTTACACTTGAAAGAGTTGAGCTTATCCTATCTAAAGAGATGACAGGGAGGAATTAGAATTGCCAACCCTGTGTGCAGAGGTGGCAGAGTGATGCCTTACTGATAAGGCAGCTGACAGCAGCTTGAAAGGAGAGCACAGACCAGTAGAGCATAGAAGACTAATAACATGTGTCCACTGCTGGAAATCACTGTGCCAGTAAGGCAGGGGTGGAGTAGGCTAAACGTCCAACTTGGAAGTCTTACAGTTTTAACTTTTACATTTCCGTCTTCCATTTTAAGTAACTTGGGGAGGGTCATGTAAAATATTTTATTTGCTCCTACACAATTTAGTTAGCACCAACCATTTGTTGAAAAAGACTGTCTGTTCCCTATTAAATCATCACCCTTGTGGGAATCAATTGACTATATGCACATAATCTTGGAATTTCTGTGTCCCATTGACATGTATTTATTATGCTGTCTTGACTACTATAGCTTTATAGTAAATCTCTAAATTGTCATATTGGTCGTTTTTGTTCCTGAAAATTGTTGACTGTTCTATGTCCTTTGCACTTCCAATTTTAGAGGCAGCTTTTCACAGAACAGATGCATGCTAGGTGACTACATTGAATACATAGATCAATTTGAAGGAAAAGGAGATGTAAATAACACTGCATCTTCCAACCATGAACATTATGTAACTTTCCACTCAAGAAAGTCTTTTGACTCAATATACAAATTGTGTGACAGTATTTTTGTTTCTCTCTCTCCTCTCTCTCCTCCCCTCTCTCCCCTCCCTTCCCCTCCCCTCCCCTCTCTCGGGGTAAAGTCCCACTCTAGTCCAGCCTGACCTGGAACTCACTGTATTCTCAGGCTTGCCTCTGCCCGCTCCCATCACTCAAATGCAAGTAAATAAAAGTAAATGGCAGAGCCAATACCAGGAACAAGTCTTAAATTCACCTTCCCCACTGCTCTTTGGTAATGAATGTTGCAACTTAACAGCAAATATCTGAACTCCATTGCCAATGGCTTAAAGCAGAAATTTTTACACATTCTTCCTCAAAATGCTGAAACTCAATTTTCTGTTTTTAAGAAGACAATAAATTTAATTCTCTACCAATAAATAAGCCAAACAGTTGAGTGTTGGTTGTCAAGGAAATACTTTTTCTCAGCAACTAAGATGAAAAGCCTTACTCAATACGGCCCTTTGTGCCTGAATACATGAAAAACAGAGGCTAATCCTGGCATGAAGCGATCTTCCCTTGTTAATCCCTCCACGGCATAATGAGATTTCTCACATCTGGACATACATGACCTTTTCGTTGGCTCCTCTTATTGTTTGTTGAAACAAAGCTACAACTCATCTCGATTCTTATCTATAATGTGTGATGAGCTGAAATTGTTTGACCTGCTGAACTGCTACAGAGCATAACAAATTTATATTTTTCTGGCACTGCAATAGAGTTTGCATTGAGCTTAGGTATGACATTTAAAACAGTTTATATGTGCACATTTGAAATTAATGTGTACATGTAAATGTGTGTAAAATATGCACACCTGTTAATCCACGCAGAATCATTTGAGCTGGCAGGACATTTTGGAGCATGCCAGCTAGCTCCCTGTCCTCTGTCGCTCTGCACGTGCTTCCTGCCATGTACAGTGGTGCCACTCTTACCTACTCGATGTGAGATGTTGATTGTTTTCCCCCATTCATCCAGAGGAATCACAGACACTACATATCTCAGGTGCCTAGCCACACTTGGGTGTGGGCTGCTACTTGAATGCCCATAAGGTTAGACAATTTAAATGTAGATGCCTAGAGCTAGAGACTTTCAGAAAATTGGGGTTAAATGTTTTACAAAGGCAGGTATGAAGCCAGAAGGAAGTTGAGCGACTGGTCTCCAGTGACCCCACTGAAACACTGTTGGTTTTCAACCTGCTAGCATGCTGTGGTACGTGGACAAAAGGTAAGCTGGAGGGGATGTGGGAATTGCTGAGAAGTTCGTTACACTTTTCTTGATTTTTTTTTTTTTTTTTTTTTTTTTTTTGGTTTTTTGAGGTAGGGTCTTGCTCTAGTCCAGGCTGACCTGGAATTCACTATGTAGTCTCAGGGTGGCCTTGAACTCACGGCAATCCTCTGCCTCCTGAGTGCAGGGATTAAAGGCATGCGCCACCACGCCCAGCTTTTTTTTATAATTTACACAAGAGTAGCAGGGAAGATACCCCATATCAAAGATTTAAAGGTACATGCTTTTATTTCAATAGTACATTTTATATTTGAAGTTGCTATATGTAAAATTCTTATTTTATTGTAGTTATCTTCATACATTTTTGTTTTTTAGACAGGGTGTCATGTAGCCCAGGCTGGACTCAAACTTGCTATGTAGCTGAGTATGACATTTAACTCCCGATTCTCCTGCCCCTGCCTCCCAAGTGCTAAGATTATAGATGTACATCACCACACCTGGCCTCAAAATTTTAAGCCATGAGAATAAATTTGGTTGTTTAATTTTTGTAGTACCATCTTTGAGTGCTGGGAATTGAATCCAGGGACTTACCATTGAGCAATACCCACAAACCTGAGTGATAAATTTAAGGCAATATTTTACAAACGTAACTTATCAAAGTTGAAGCTTTTTTCATTGATTGAAATACTAAAAATCCTAATCAAAATATCCTCAAGCATTACAAAATAATGATGTCTCACTACACATGTAACTGTTGGAAGTCTGGCCCCAGCTTGGATTACCTCCATGTTAGCTACAAAGGTTCTAGCTGTGCCCAGGAGCTGAATCCTCTAGCAGCCCCACAATGTCTGTACGCCTCTCACTCGGCTTTGCAGAGTGCTGTGCAGGGGGTTCGACTAGCTGTACCACGACTTGTTCACCTGGGACAGTGGAGAGATTTGCAGAAAGTCTGGTGCTAGGACACCTGGTCAGTCTCTTGCTCAGCCTTTTAGGGGAGCAGCAGGTACATCCCTCCCAAATCCCCCAGAGGCCATGTAGAACAGGCCAAGGGGTTGGTGCATAACATAGGATCTATATCGTAACTCAGGAGTCTCAAGCTTAGAAATCTAGAAAGACAAGAGGAGCTGCTCTGCTAGGCACCCTAACCAAGCTTCCCCCTCTACAGGGAGACAATAATCTTTGTTCTAGTCAAGAAACAAATCTGTCTCCTGCCTACACAGGCATCCTTGAAAAGAATCTAAAGGCCAAATCTGTACAAGGTATATAGAAGTGCCGTGGAAATGTGCCCAAGTAAACCATCTTCCCTGTGGCATCTGGCTGGGGAAACCTTGCTTTCCCAACCTAGGAGCACAAGAGTCCCCAAGGGAAACAACTGATCTCCTGTGAGCTGACAACAATCCACAAGTTGTGGATGGCTCAGAACCAGCCCTCTCTCTCTGATCTGGTGATGGGACCAGGGCTCACAAGAGGAATTCTACACTACTAAGCTGATGAATATTTCTAATGTTCCAACTAACAAAAACTATCCCTTATACTTTGAGACTACAGCTGAGTGACTCACCTTTTCTATTCTATTTTTTAAAAAACCTAAAAAACATTCATTTAATGTAGTGCTTGATCATATCCACAGGGACTTGAGATTCTTTTTAATTTTGATTCCCCAAAGCTCAAAATAGACAGCTTACTAAACCAAAAGCCTGGAACCTCTTAGATGAACACATTACCAACAGTTCTGATCCCTATGGAAGCTGAAGTATATTCCAGAGGACCAGCAGATGGCAGAGCCAAAGTGATGTGCACCCAGCTTGGGACATTCTTGCTCAGGTGGGAACCTCCCTCTTCAGAACGTCCTGTTGCTCTGTTGAAGTTATGAAGAACATCTGTGGCTCAAAACATGGCTCATAGCCTCCTGCTAGTGGAAATATGACCAACTCAGACTTGTTTTTACCACTGGCAAAGTGGGACCCATGCATAGTGGCTTTGTTGAGAAAACAATTTACTGCATGTAAAGCTGTATCTATCACAAATCCTGGCACACACTGAGTTGTGGGTGAGTGGTGCCTGTTATCATGGTGGGTCATCCTGGAGTTCCATTTTCCTGGAGATTGAACCCAGGGTCTCATATATACTAGACAAGTATGGGCTGGTTGAAATCCTCCTGCACCTGGCTTGGATCATGTCTAGAATCTCAGCAGAGGAGACAAAGGCAAAGATTGAAGCCAGACACACTACATGAGACCCTATCACAAGCAACAAACAGCCATAGTCCTTAAGCTAGGAGGTAAATGATAGCTCAGGACTTGGAGCCAATCTGAACCTTAATTGCATCCAATATTTCTAGAAATATAGCTCATGGAATATATATTCCCATGGTTACTAAGTTGTATCCTCTGAAAATTAACGAGTCCTTACCACTACTAACCAGAGGGAGAAAAAACCACAGTCAGCATTTTGGTGAATATCCTGCTAGTCATCATTTGTACATTCTAGCTATATAGTTACGCTTACGTACCTAGATCAAATGTTAAATAGGTTTGCACTGCATATACTGTCTAATAGTGCTCCCTAGAAATTTAATGCCAGTGACTCCTCCACAGTCTGACTTACCCTAGTGATTAGTCTATAACAATCAGCATGTCATCTATTATCTATACATCACAATTTCATTCTTTTGTGAGGGTCAAAATCCAAAGGGAAATTTTCTTTTTTTCACTAATTGAATGTTTTTGTTTTGTTTTGTTTTTTTGGAAATGGTCTCATATATCCCAGCTGGCCCTGAACTATGTAACCAAGGTGGACTTTGAACTCCTGATCCTTCTGCCTCCACTTCTTTTTTTTTTTTTAAATATTTATTCATTTTCAATGCAGAGAGAGAGAAAGAGAGAGAGAGAATGTGCGAAAACACCAGGGCCACCACCTTGTGGGTCTGGCCTATGTGGGTCCTGGGGAATTGAACCCGGGTCCTTAGGCACTGGAGGCAAGTGCCTCAACCACTGAGCCATCTCTCCAGCCCCTGCCCTCCACTTCTTAAGTAGTGAGATTATAGGTGTGATACCATGCCCAGCTTTGAGTCTTATTTTAACACAAATCCTCTTGTAAGTTCCTGTTGTTTCTTTAATACTTGAGTTGAAAGAACCTGCTATTCCTCTGGGGGCAAGCTGCCTTGGCCTGCCTGCAAACTAGGTTAAGAGAGGTGGTGAGCATTAGTCATGTGAGATTGTGACCATTTTAGTCATAGGCTTAGTAACACACTTACATAACCCTTGTTGAATTTATATATTACGTGCAGCTTGTATCTCTTGATAATAACCCCCCACCCTCAAATCAACACAAGGACACACCCAGTCAGCATGCATATGTGCTGACATGCCTGCCCATGACTGTTTATTAAGTATCACAATACAACTAAGATCGTACAAATTAGAGTGGACACAGGCTTGTACAAATGGCATACATTTCACAGTAAGTTGTGAAAGTTAGGAGGATTAACAATTTCAATTAGCACTTTTCATAAATAGACTTCTGAAAATATTTTAATAATTATACTGTATTAAAAAGTTAAAAAATGTTGATTAGGAAGAAAAATGAAAATATTAAGTGAATGATACATACAAGAATTTAAAACAATGAGTTTTTTCTATATTCAAGTCCTTGACATGTTTATTTACTGATTCGTAGAATCTAGGACTCAAGTTATTTAAAGTTAGCAACTTCCTGGGGCTTCTGGGAGGTAGAGTAATTATGAAGAAGAAAAACTTCAACTCTGCACAGAAGACTGCCTTGCATACTGATTATTTCATGAACCCCAAAAAGCACTATGTACATAGTCAAAGGTCTATTTATTTAAAAGAAATATCAAATGTCTATGTCACTCCCCATCCAACATGGTGAAATTATACTCTGTCTCTAGCAGCAAAGGTAATGAATGAACCTATGCTGATTTTAATAGGTTGAACCAGAAAAACAAATACGTAGATAAAATTGAACAATATGAAGTATTTACTTATTCAATACTCACAGGGGCACTGGGAATCTTGATTTATCCCATATCCAGGTAAGGGTTACCCCTTCCCCAATAGCAAAGTGAAATGAAATTCAGCAAACTCTACATTAGTTCACTTAAAGAATTTACCTGTAAATAAGAGTTTACAGATTAATTTAGCAAAAAATCTTTAACTGTAAACATACTAGAAGCACATTCTCATGACTCGAAGAGAACGAGCCTTGAGTCAGTCTTTGGAAGGAGATCAGACGGATGCACTGGTCACCATGCTGGAGAGCCTGTCTTCAGGTCTCATTCAGTAGGCTGGGTATGTGCTCACCAGCCTATACAAGGGTCTGGGCAATCCCGCAGGTAACTTTCATAGTGACCTTTGGCAACGTCCATCAAGGTTGTGAATACAGTCAGCTGAAAGAAAAGTTATTTTCACTTTAGTGTAGTTTCTGGTCTAAGATATTCTGACACATAATTAGCATTTCCGTCCCCAAATATTTTGCTTTCTCAAGTTATTAATATTAAACAACATTTAAGTATTAACATTATATAACAGCATATTAATACTGACTTTTTGGAGCAATTAATATTAAGAGAACCATCATTCCAAGTCAAGAGTGCTAACAGCATGGGAGAATCCAGTTCTTTAAAAGAGCTGTGACAAGTAGCAGCATGATGCTTCCCCACCAACGCTTTGCGATTCACCGAAGCCTCCCAAATAGACAGCTGACAGTCCACAAAGCATAATGGTACACTAGGGAACACATACACTTTAGCTTTGGTTTCCCTTATTTTCAAAGCGTAAAGTGAGGAAACTACAGGCTCCCCCAGTGCAAAGCACACACCCAGACATGGTCATGCAGACCATGCCACTTACACCACTGGGAGCTCACACAGTGCTAATGTGGCAGGTGAGTGAGCTGAAGGAAGGCAAGCTTCCTCTGGCAGGAGTTGGGTACCAATCCAAATGCTAAAGGGAAGGAGCCTGTGTTCTGGCAGAGGAGAGGAGTGTTTAGGAAGAGTCGGGCATGAGGACAAGAGGAAGGAACAAATGGATAGTCGGCCAATATATCCAGAACAGGCAAGGAATGACTTAGCAAGTGAGAGGATTTCTCAGCTGGAGTGTGGGGGAAAGATAACGGATGAAGAAAGTGAAGCTGTCAAGACAGGACTTCATTCCTTGTGAAGTCGTAGGTGTTAGGCAGGAAATGAAGAGGACAGGACAAGGCTTAGTCCATGTGTCGTGTAAATAAAACTAGAAACAACAATGACAGACAAATTTGCCTACCACTTCTTAGTCTTATGCCTAAAGTTATGCTTTCAGCCACACGAAAATACTTCTAAAAATTCAGTCTTTGAAGCCAGGTATGGTAGCTTAAAATTGCAACATTCTGGAGGCTGAGGCAAAGCCTGCTGCGAGTCTGAGGCCAGCATGGCTTATAAGTCCCAGGTCTGCCTGGGACACAGGGAGACCCTGTCCAATGAACAAACGAACAAACAAACCAGTCTTCAGTCTAGCATAACTTCTATTTTCAAAGTGACTTAGAACGGGAAAATGAAACATAGAACCCAGTTCTTTCCCTAAATGCAAACACGGTCACATAAAGTTTTAAATACCTTGTTGAGGACAGGTTTTGTTGACAGGACATCATATAAGGTTGCAAACGAGAGCTTCTAAGACATAAAAACAGCTTTGTTCAGTAGGTTAAACACAGCACTTCAGCAGCACTTATCCACACAAATGAGTCATTATTAACCAAAACATTCTTCAATCTCCCTAAAGGAATTTCCCTTGGGGTCACTAAGAAACAGAGGTGACAGTTCTAATGTATCACTTTTCTTTGTCTCTCCTACTTTTGAAATTCTTACCTGTTTTTTCTTCACAGAATGGTGCCCAGTTTTAGTGCAAGAAAGGGAAAGTGCAGCAAACCTTGGCTCTTTAAAGTAACAAAACCAAATCTCTGTGGGCTGTATCTAGATTTAAGTCCTTAAGCCAAAGGAAAATGCAAGAACTAACCCTTAATGGAGACAGCTTCCTTCTATATTTGACAAAGCAAATGTACCTCTTGGGTTGTGCGGTTTAGGCACATCTTTGCAGGTGTTCTTCGATCATCAAGGAACAAGGTGTTTTTCCATCGGTCATAATTTGTCTGTACTGCGTACCATCTGCCATGCTTAGGATCAAGTCTAGACACAAAAAGACAGATTCCCTCTTAGACTTCATGCCTTCCACGCATACATCTATCACTCTGGAATTTCAATTCGACTTAATTTTGCTTTAAAAAATATACTTACTCATATACATCCAAAGACTCTTTTCTTTCCCGAGTGATCACACAGCCTTCCCCAGACTGGTTGCCCCCCAGGATAAAGTATGCCGGGGCCGTTATCTTGGTCTTGATCAGTATATTCTTGGCTTCTGCATAGCTACA
>PVHP010016434.1:0-35931 GCA_004024765.1 Zapus hudsonius | reverse complement strand
TCTCTAGAACTTGCTTTAATTGGCAAAGGCAAGGTGTGTTTTTCCACCTTCCACAGAACCACAAATCTTAAACCTCATTACAAAATAAAAAGGTCTTTACCAAGCTGTCGTAAACCATGTTGATATGCAAGCATGTCATATCCCAAAGGTTAGCATAAATGAAAACATTGGTGTGTGCATTAGAGAAACTGCCTGGTAATTTGATTTTTTTTTTATTCAGCCCTCAGAATAAATCTTTTTCTGCCTTTTCTTTTAATTAAAGAGTATTTTGTTGAACTAGGTAAGCCCTTAGAAGACTTGCGATTTCTGACCTTTGTGAATATAGCCTCTCTCTCTCTCTCTCTCTCTCTCTCTCTCTCTCTCTCTCTCTCTCTCTGTGTGTGTGTGTGTGTGTGTGTGTGTGTGTGTGTGTGTGTGTGTGTGTTCACCTGTATGTGCCCCTGTGGTGGTATTCCATGTTCTCGCCTGTTGAGGGGTGTACTCGCCTGCAGTGGATAACCCACTACATTGCTGACTAGAGTCTATTACTGAGCCTAGAGCTTACATATTTTCTCATGACCTGGGGGGGACTCCTCCAGTTTCTGCACCCCACAGACTGAGGTTACAGACAGGCATAGCCACACTCAGCTGTTTATATAGGAAGGCCTCCTCTGATCCTCATGCCTACAAAGGAAGTGCTCCTCACTACTGAGCAATCTCTCCAGCCTCCAACCTTTCTTAATAATTGATTCAAAAAAAAACCCTTCAAAACAAAAATAAAACAAATGCTGAAATTGATAAGAGATGATTGTCACCAGTAATCAGTAGCTAGCAGGTTAAAATGTCTACATTCCTCTGACACTTCCCGACTATATATTAAGCTTTGAGCTTATAAAATATTTTGATATTTAAATATCTACCAATCTATTTGCTAAGTCTGTGGATTCCTTATGAGGCTTCAATGATGAGCTTCCGTTTTGAAAGGGGAGATGGAAATGTGTGCAGGGGGGAACCATCACCCTAAAATTGAAAAGATGTTGTTGGAGGTGACAGTGTTCATCCCTTCCCCAGGCCTCCCTCCCCCCACACACACAGGTATATACACTGAAAGACCATCTTTTAAAAATAAATACATTTCATCAGTCACTGACTCTGTCTTTAGAATCCACTGCATCCTGAACCCCAATAGCTCTGGTTTCTCAGGTCGAATTAAACTAGTCATTTCTTTCCGCCAGGTCCTTGGCTCCACAACGCTCAGCCCAGGGGAGTCAGAGTTCAGAGCAATGACAATATTGTAAACAAACTACCTTCAAACCCAAGTGAGTAGCTCTGTGAAAAATTAATCATGTACTTCTTTCAAGAACTCCTAAGGTAGAACCTTCAACGGTGGGAAGAAATATTAAGAGAAAAATGACAGTCATGCCCTATTACCAAAACATGACATGAGACACGGTTGTTGTACTTGACATAGATGAAGGTCACGGAATTGGATTCTGTAATACATCTCCGTTCAGGTTGTTGTCTCCTCTCTGCCTAAATGCTGGGTCGTGTGCTCTGGAAAAGCTCTCCTGTGGATTTGGACTTGAAATATGCCCCGGTAGCTCTCAGAAGGACAGGGTCAAATACCTGGGAGGTAAATGCAGGCTCTTTCTTCACGTGTCACATGGCCACATCCCTTTGCTGGAAAATAAACTCGACTATCACTCTGTCTGCGGTGTGAAGTATAGACACGGAGGAAGCATTTATCTTCCCCACCGACCTTTATCCAGGACGAAGCCTCATTCTTGCCTAGCATGAAAGTCACCCACTTTTCCATGAACTTCCGCAGGCATCAGAGCCTGTTGCCTACGAGGGATGAAGTCAGTTGGCTCTGAAAGTGATCTTGCAGGATGCTTCAGTTAGTACCTCTTTTAATCAAGCTGATGGATGAGTCTTCTTTGCCCCTCATGAGACCATGTGATCTCTAAAAGGTCTAACAGAGCTCGTTCACAAGTGACCAGTGCTGAAGAGAGACCCCCTCATATGTCACCCATCAAATTGAACTTTGGTATTGGATGGGTGGGCAGATAATAAAAGTGCTATCTATTTAGAGAGGAATCAATGGGAATCAATGAGCCTTTTTGAATCTTGAAGGTCTGATGTCTGACAAGCTCCAGGGAATTCTGGGTGGCATGGCTGTAATCACCTTTCCGGCATCTATTCAAAGATGCCAACCCTCTGAAGAGGTTTCCACTGGGAAACTTCTTCCATTACTTCCCATCGCTCCACATGAAAGCATCCTGTTTGGTAGATTATTTCTCTAATAATTCCTCTTGAAGGAACTTGGTGCAAAATGCAACAGTTTCATCCCATAACTCATGGGCCGTTGGCTATGAGATAACTTGGGTTAGAAAAAAAATGGCTGTGATCCTAGAGGAAGGGGCTGGCTCAGAGGCTGCTTGCTTGGACTTCATTGTGGGTTGGGTGGCAGAGACGGGATTGGAGGGACAGGCTAAGAGGCTGGGATGTCTTGGTACCAAGGATAGAAAAATCAGCATGGTCCAATCTATCATCCTAACCACTCATTTCAGAAGTATTCTTTCATGCTGTTTGTTCAGGGATTCTGTATGGTGGTTATTCCTTCTTGCCCAGCAAACATTTGGTTCAACATGTAACAGGAGCTGTGCAGGATAATAGGGGTAAGTGAGTCCAAATGACATAGGACCTACATTCAACATACGTGGCCTCACCGTATACAATTCTGAAAGGTGTGTGTTCGAGGCATGCGTGGGGCACCTGCCATCAGGATACACAGAAGTACCGGTCACAAACAGAGATCAGAGGAAACCTCTTCAGAGGCGTGGCGTCTTTGAATAGACGCTGGAAGGGTGAATACAACCGTGCCACCCAGAATTCCCTGGATCTTGTCAGCCCTCAGAAGCTCAGCAAGGGCAAGACTGGTTGATACTTGGATGGAGGGTTAGAAAAGTGACCAGGTGGCCGAGTAAGGAGTAAGGAAATCCCTGATGGAGTGAAGAGCTTGTACAACTTCCACTGTGGACTACAGTGCAGGGAGGCTGGAGCCTCCAGGGCGATGACAAGTAAGAATGAAGAAACACATCGGCTTGCATCGTGGAGAGAGGGAAGTCCCCAGAGCACAGCTAGCAAGAGAGTCACACTGCACAGCTCGATGCTGAGAGTACCCTGGGAAGGCGTGAATGCCCCTCAGATTCATCAGCAGCTATGCAAAGGGTGCACTGGTATCAGAAGGTGCTCATGGGGATTATGGGAGTACTGAAGGGCAGCACTCTAGGGAAAGGCTGATCCACTTGTCTTTGTGGGAACAGACAGGAATAGCTGCAGAGTGAATCTGAAACAAAAGGCTTGGGATCAGGTTTTGTGGCGTTTGAACCCATTGGGTTTGATCAGTCCTCCTGGGCAAAGCAGGTGAAGGGCTGAGGAGGTGTCTTAGAGGGTAAAGTGCTTGCTGGGAAAGCTTGAGGACTTAAGCACCCATGTGGAGCATGGTTATGTGGCGTGTAATCCCAGCACTGGGAGGTAGAGATGGGAGGATCCCTGAGCCTTGCTGAGTTAGGGAGGAGATAGAGATGGGAGGATCCCTGAGCCTTGCTGAGTTAGGGAGGAGATAGAGATGGGAGGATCTCTGAGCCTTGCTGAGTTAGGGAGGAGATAGAGATGGGAGGATCCCTGAGCCTTGCTGAGTTAGGGAGGAGATAGAGATGGGAGGATCCCTGAGCCTTGCTGAGTTAGGGAGGAGATAGAGATGGGAGGATCCCTGAGCCTTGCTGAGTTAGGGAGCTTCAGGTTCAGCAAGAAACCTTCTCAAAGACAGTGAGAGAGGAAGACACCGGTGTCCACCTCTGGCCTCCACATGCACACACACAAGCACACACACGATGCAAAAGAAAAAGTCTGACCAGCAAAGAGACAGTGCAGAAGGGTAGGGCAGAATGGCTTTGAGCAAAAAAATCGTCAGCAGAACTATGGGGACTTAGAATAGGATTTTCACACTAAAATCCTACCACTATCTTTTGTTTTCTGGGTTTTTGAGGTAGGATCTCCCTCTAGCCCAGGCTGACCTGGAATTCACTGTGTAGTCTCAGGGTGGCCTCGAACTCATGGTGATCCTCCTACCTCTGCCTCCTGAGTGCTGGGATTAAAGGCATGCACCACCATGGCTGGCTGAATTTTGTTTTATAAAAGACATGACAATGCCACTAGGTTAGTTACTTTTGCAAAACTGGAACCAAAATGCCCGAGAGAACAACATGAAGGAGGAAAGACATTTTGGCTAATGAGGGTTTCACCCAAGGTTGCTTTGGCCCCATGTGCTTGAGAAGAAGGTGACACGGTAAGTAGCATTGTATGGAGGGGGGCTCTGCACCTCACAGTGGATAGGAAGCAGAAAGAGAGGAGAGAGGGGTCTGGGTCAAAATTTGGCTCCTATGGACATGGCCCCAGTAATCTAGTTCCTCAAGCTAAGCACCACCTTATATTTTTCCAGAATCTTCCAAAATAATATTACTAGGTAAAGATCAACCCTTCAATGAGCTAGAACTTGGAGAAGGGTTCTTCATATCCAAGCCCTAAGAGTCATTGAACTTGGATGAGAATTTAAAGGTCTAGGTGGTCATTGAATGACAGGAACAACGTCACGTTGTACATCTAATTAATTTTTATCTGTTTGTTTCAGCAATGGTATATTTTTTCATTCATGTTAAAGCCATGATGTTCCAAGTGGAATTCAAATTTCCACAGCTCACTTCGCAAGATTCAGATAGGCTCTCTCAATCAACATCATCTGAATCAAACTCCTAATTGTGGTAAACTGGTAGTTAGTTTTTTTTTTCATTCTGAGATTAACATATTCCTTTCTACCCTCAATCCATATTTTTCATATCATGTCTATCAGAGGAAAAAATGCATTCTGAATCCACAGTTCAACTCCAGTTCCATCGTGATAGAAAATTTGAGGGGTTGGAGAGATGGCTCAGTGGTTAAGGCACTCGCTTCCAGTGCCCGGGGTTCAATTCCCCAGGACCCACATAAGCCAGACCCACAAGGTGGTAGCCCCTGGTGCGTGCTCTCTCTCTCTCTCTCTCTCTCTCTCTCTCTCTCTCTCTCTCTCTCTCTCGCTCGCTCTCTCTCTCTCTCCTTGAAATGAATAAATAAAATATTTTTTAAATTTTATTTTAAAAAAAGAAAAAGAAAATTTGAAAGACTTCTGAAGATCTGTCAGGTGTTTTCTGATTTATCTTTTCAAAGAAATTGACAGAGAATTGCACACCTCACCTTCATCTTGGAAAAGTCACTACTCTGGTGGGTGGAAGTTTGTAAAGATGGTGATCTATTCACTTCTCAGCAACCAAGCTAAGACCGATTTTAAATTTTCCAGTTGTATCTATCCATGATGCCCAGACTTGAAAGACTTATCTTATTCATATAGTTAAAAAAAAATCTTCAAGGTCAGTCAAAAAATATCTTGAAGGTCATGGGAAAGCTCTTTCAGAAAGTTTAAAGAGTGGGATTTCCTTTTTTTTTTTTTTACTCTTTGTAAAGGCGTGTGTTTGCATGTGCTCATGTGTATAAGGACAGGCAGGCATGCATGCATATGCCAGGGCATATTTGTAGGGGACTGAGGACAAACTTATCATTGCAGTTAGCTTTTATTGCTGGCACACAGCACCCAACCAAAAGCAGCTGATGGGGAGAAAGTTGTTTATTTTGGCTGCTTACAGTCTCAAGGGGAAGCATCACGGTGGCAGAGGAAGGTGTGGTGTGAGCAGAGGCTGACATCACCTCCTGGCCAACATCAGGTGGACAACAGTAGAACTGTAGCAGGGGAGTGTACTGAACACTGGCAAGGGGGAGCTGCCTATGATACCCATAAGCCCGCCCCCAACAGCACACCTCCTCCAGCAAGGATCCACCTCCCAAAAATGATACCAGCTGGGGAATCAAGCATTCAGAACAAATGAGTTTATGGGGGCATCTGATTCAAACCACCACACTAAGGTGTTCGCTTTGCACCTTGTTTGAGGCAGAGTCTCTTGTTCACTGTTGGGTGGCCTATAAGCAACTGGAGACTCTCCTGTCCCCACCTCCCATCCTACCGTAGAGGCACTGGGATTACAGACATGCGCTGCTGCATCCAGCTTTGTGTGGACTTTGTGTGGATTTGAACTCAGATCCCCATTGTGCCTAGAAAGCCATCTCCTCTGCCCAAGAGTGGGTCATCTTTTCCTTAAGTGGAGGTGACATTCTTCCCTTCGTTGTTTGCAGTGGTTCCAAAATAAAGCTTATTTCTCTGTATATATTAGTCAAATGTGTTTCAGACTAGTTGGCTGAGTCGTCAACGCATGGCTGTGCAGAAGGAAAATAAAATGAGTGACATAAGCGTGAGGCGCTTCCATTTTCTCCCCATCCCCAAAGTAGATCCTCACCAAGTATTCCAGAAGACCATCTGTACAGAGTCTGAGGCTTTTCTTTCCAGGCAAAGTTTTGTTTAGAACAAAAAACACTTTCTACCATTTCCAAAATACATACTGAAGGGCTTTGTACTTTCCAAAAAGGGGCTGTCAGAATAAGAATCCTTTCAAGGCGTCAGCGTGCATACAGCGAGCAAAGGCGAGGAGCTGGCTACAGCGAGTCTGTTTGCCTCCTCCGTACACTGAGGATGCCAGTTCTCCATGACAGACTTCAGAAGGTTTTCTTTTTAAAAAAAAAATCAACTATTTCAGACCAGATCTCACCATCTCACAAGGGTGCCGCTCACAAATCTGCCACAGCTCATCTAGGACATGTGACATTACCTCCGGCTTTCCATTTGCACAGGGCTTCTTTCATTTGACAAATCCAAATTTGTAAGTATCCTGTCCGGAGTTAAGAATTTTCATCTGAGCCATCCAGTTCTGCAAACTTGTAGAAAACTCTAAGAATTGACCATGACTGGTAAAGCAACAGACGCTCACTTGCAAAGCCTGCTGGCTTAGGTTTGCCTCCCCAGACACCTGAGTAAAGCCAACCACAAAAAGTGCACAAGTGTCAGGTGTTTGTTGGCAGCAGCGACAGCCCTGGGTGCACACACACACACACACACACACACACACATATACATATACACATACACACCACACACATACACTTACACACATACACATATACACACATACACACCACACACATACACAACACACACACACCACACATACACCACACACATACACAACACACACATAAACACACCACACACACACAACACATGCTAATAAATGTTTTTGAAATCTGACAACCTATTTTTTACAAATTTATCAACAAGCAGCTATAGGTAGATAGCACAGGTGTTCAATGACCAAAGAGTAAATGGCTTTCTCTGTAGTGGAGCCATTGCCCAAGCACGTGTCTGCAGATGACGACATGTCGCTTCTAGAAGCTTCTCTAAGAACTGCTAGGCTATCCAAGTAGTGGCGCATAGATGGTGTTTCCAAATATCCACAAGCAACTGGGATGTTTTATTAAAATAAACATCGTGTGACTTCTGGTCATGACAAGGTCACAGGTATACTACACTAACACTGTTGATGCTTGTTGGCCAGACCCTGAATTGAAAGAAATACTAAATTTCAGTTTGACATTACTGAAAATGGAGGTGTCATTACCTCCTAACCAAGTTCATGAAATCCCTGAAGCTCTCCACATACCAAGGTCAAAAACTGGTATCTTTGAGCTGGGCGTGGTGGCGCACGCCTTTAATCCCAACACTTAGCAGGCAGAAGTAGGAGGATCATTGTGAGTTTGAGGCCAGCCTGAGACTACATAGGTCACAGGTCACAGGTCAGCCTGGGCTAGAGTGAGACCTGACCTCAAAAAAAATAAAAAAAAAAAAACAGGTAATTTCAAAGGAGAGAATGCTTCTACTTCTATTTTATGGAAAGTAGGTAATTTGTCTGGTCAGAACCAAAAAAGGATGGAAGAGAGGTGACAGACTGGAAGAGAAATAAAAGGACAAACCACTCAGAATATGCACAAAAGGTGAAGATAGGGCAGAGAGATGGCTCAGTGGTTAAGGTACTTGCCTGCAGAGCCCAATGATTTGATTTGATTCCGCAGGGCCCACATAAAGCCAGATGGGTGTACCAGGGCCTCCAGCCACTGAAAATGGACTCCATAGGCCTTTGCCGCTTGTTATGGTTAGAATTATTGAACTTGGAGTTAGAGATTGATGTTGCCCTGCTTGTTTTATATCTTGTATTGGTTCAATCTGTTTTTGCCATACCTCATGTTATCTTTTGTAGTGTGAATGTTCTGTGCCATTACAGGTTTGTTTTTGGTTTTGTTTTGTTTTGTTTTGTTTTGTTGTTGTTCTTTTTGTATTATGGCTCAGTTGAAATAAAAACTGTGGGGATTTATGGAGTTGAGCTGACGCATTGTATTTTACATCATGTGTGACTATTAGTTTGTGGGGGCCAGGGGCAGACTGTCATGGTTGAATCCAGGTCTCCCCCACAAATGAATGCGTTCTGAATGATTAGTCTCCAGCTGATGGCTGTTTGGGTATTAGAACCTCGCTGGAGCTGTGTTATTGGGGGTGGGCTTTTGGGGTTATAAGCCAGCTTCCCCTTGCCAGTATTTGGCATACCTCCTGCCACTTTTTCCAGTGCTGTGGCAGAGGTGATGTCCACCCTCTGCTCATGCCATCGTTTTCCCTGCCAGAATGGAGTCTCCTCTCGAGTCCATAAGCCAAATAAACCCATTCCTCCACAAGCCACTTTGGTCTGGTTCTTTTCTATGCACAACAAGAAAGTTGACTACAACCATTCTCTCTTTTGACTCTCTCTCTTCTCTCTCTCTCTCTCTCTCTCTCTCTCTCTCTCTCTTTCTCTCTCTCTCTCTCTGCTTACATAGAAATAAATAAATACATTTTTTAAAGTGACGATATCTTGTCCACCATGGTGGTAGTTGTCTATAAAGTAGGCAAGATGTCTGATGCTGTGGGTAGCAAAGAAGTCTCTGTCCCTAGTCACCTGGTCCCTGACCAATGGGTGTAATCATTGCTCGTTTACATGGGGGCCACATCTAAGGGAGAAAGTATATGAATCTTGTTAAAAGTATGCTCTTACGCCAGCCGGTAAGGTTGATCCATCTACCTCCAATAGTGAGTTGTCCAACTTGGCATCAGTGGGGACCAAGGCTGAGTGCCACCCACCCCTGGAGGGACCAGTCACTCACCAGGGGGTACAATGATTGAATTAAACCCCTCTGATAATGGAAGAGGCAGTTCCCATGTCATTTCAGGAGTAAGCACACATTTTAGGTATGTGTTTGCGTTCCCTATCTAAGCTGATCGTGCTAAAGATGTTATTTCACAGAGTAACAGATTGTCTTATCCAATATCCTAGTGCACATGGCCTTGAACCAGGAACACACTGTACAACAATCAGGTCAGACCTTGGGTTCCACTGAAGAACCCTGTGATATTATGTGTGTCACTTCCACAGGATACAGAACACAACAGCCTCTACAATGCTTTCATCTTTCCCATAGCCAGGAGGACTGAGTTCAAGAAACTTGTAGCAAAGCTGAAAAGCTAGTCTGGAAGGAGCAGTCTCTTTGGATCCCACACAAGTGCCTTCTCAACAGCACCTATAGATTCACTGGGTTTGAAAGTCATGGTTCCAGTGAACTGGAAAGAGATCACCCCCTGACCATGTTGCACTTCTCACGCCATTAAACAAAAAGGAATTTAAGCAGGGTGTGGTGGTGCACGCCTTTAATCCCAGCACTCAAGGCAGAGGTAGGAGGATCGCCTTGAGTTCAAGGCCAGCCTGAGACTACAGAGTGAATTCCAGGTCAGCCTGGGCTAGAGCGAGACCCTACCTTGAAAAACCAAAAAAAAAAAAAAGAGAGAGAGAGAAAGAAAGGAACTCAAAGGGGTCTGGCTGGTGTGCATGAGTGTGATCCAGTAAACAGTTGGAGGATGGATTGCTGATATCTAACAACAACAAAAATAAAAAGACTAGCCCAGAAACCCAGAATGAAAACCAAAGTGATCTGTAAGTAATTCATTGCCCAATGGACTTAATCAGTGGAATTCAATAAGAGTTAAGACCACCATCATGCAGAGATAAAAGGCTTTAGTGTCCTCAGCAGTGAAGAAATTAAATATCCCATTCAATATTGAGGAGATAGTTCAGTTGGTAAAGTGCCTACCTTGCAAAAATGAAGATGTAAGTTTGATTCCCCAGAACCCATGTAAAGCGCTGGATGTGCTTATGAGTGCCTGTAATCTAAACACTGGACAGGCCGAGGATCCCTGGGGCTCACTGACAAGCCAGTCTAGCCTCAAAGTCTAAAGTTTCAGGCCAATGAGAGACCCTTTCTGAAAAGAGACAGATGCTGTTCCCAAGCATGTCACGTGAAGTTATTCTCCATCTTCTATATGTACACGAGAACTCACACGCCAGCACACAGACACACAAATGCATAAAAACTAGGGGCTGAGGAGGTGACTCAGTGGGTAAAATCCTCACTGCACAAGCATGAGGACCTGAGGTTGGGTCCCAAACATCCACATAAAAGCTGGGCAGAGATACCTGAGATTCTGGCAAGAGAGGAGCCACCATAGTCATACCGTGGAGGATCCATATGGAATCCTGCAGCGAATGATGGGAGGAACGAGGGACCCACAGCCACAGACATTGAATCTACACAGGATAAGCCAGTGAGACAGAAACCAACAATCTTTGACACAAAGACCCCTAAACTCACAACCTTAAAGCAGCCTTAATACTCACCCACCACAACTCAGGGAACTGAGCGGAAGAGGGGGCAGAAAGATTGTGAGAGCCGTGGTGGGGGAGACTATCCAGAGGCATGGAACCCCTCAGTAACAACACACTTGGGCCAGGAGGACCTGGCTGAGTACTAGGCTATCCAGGGTCCCCTGCCACAAGGACTGATCCAGACGACCCACGGAGGAGGATATCCAGCTGATTGGGGATGGGGATGGGGAGGGGGGACATAGGGGAATTGGGGATAACAACTCATTGTTTGCCCACTGAATAATGTAACTCATTATGGACAACAAATATATATTTAAGACTCAAAAAAAAAAAAAGCTGGGCAGAGTGGCATGTGGCTGTGATCCCAGTGTTGAGGAGGGGGAGACAGGAGGGTCCCTAGGTCTTCCTGGGTAGCTAATCCAGCCACATCTTTAAGCTCCAGGGTCAGCGTGGAAGTGCTGGGGAAATGGTTCAGCAGCTAAGAGAGCTTGCTGTGTAAGAATGAAGGCCTGAGACTATCTGAGCTTGATTCCCAACACCCACTACAAAATTGGGCATGGCCACATGTACCTACAAACCCATCCTATTGGAGGCAGACTCTGGAGAAGCCTTGGGGTTCACTAGTCAGCGAGTCTAACTAAAGAACACACACACAAAAAAAAAACCCCCAAAAAATGAAATCCACAGGTTGGCCAGGTCCATGGCAGGGATGCAAGGCTCTAAAAAACCTTGAACGAAGTCTCCCCCAGAGTGCAAAACAATGCAAAGATACTCCACACACACACACACACACACACACACACACACACACACACACACACACACACACACACTGGGGATATATTATCTGTCCTTTCTGAAAACCACTCCCTTATTGGAAACCAATCCATGAAATGACTTCACCTCTTTTAGGAATAAAAAAAATGAGATGATAATCATATTAGAAAACCCATCCTCGCCTCTAAGGTGGGCAGTGATAACTCTTACCCTGTCAGACGCCAGCATAGTGCAAGGAATTGTCACAGCCCACATCACACCACACCAAGAGGACAATTCCTTCTTTTATTTTCTTTCCTCCATTGAACAATCGACTGGGTCCCTAGGAGGATCCTGACTGTCCACTTGGCAGCATGTGGCCATGGGCAGGAATGTGTCTTTGCTTTGCTTAGAAGCATCCACAGGACATTGTGGCCATCAGGAAGACATGTCCGTATCACAAGAGGAGGGGCTCCTGATACAGAGCCCATCCTTTGATCAGAATGGCAGCCCCAACAGCCCATGGATTTCTCTGGTAGGTTGCTATCTCGGTTACCAGCTTATGTCATACTAACCTGGCTTTTTCTGGAACCCTGGACTTAAGTGCCTGGCATTCTCACTATTTTCTACATGCCAAGTGTTGCTGGACTTCTGAATGACACTGAGATCTTTCAAAGTTCTGGGGGCTGTTTAGGAGGTAAGCTGCACACATCACCGGGAATCCAATATGGGCTCACTGAAAATTCCCTGCCTTGCTAAAATACAGTTGGTTTTAAACAAGTAAGGGACCGTCTGCATGTCATTACCTTAGGCAAACCTCAGAACAGAGCCTCCACATCACACATGGTACTCAGCACAGTGAATTCTCTTTGAGATGCTGGGGTGTAGGGTCTGTGTGGCTCACTCAGACTTCATCTGAAGCCAAGGTTCTCATCTCGAATGCATCTTCAGCCACCTCTGCTGCAGAGCGGGGCCTCGGCACATAAATGTCTCTCCAGTGTCTAAGGACCTGCTATCGTTATGCTGCAAGTCTCTGCCTTCATTGGAAGTCTCCACACATGCAGAGCCAACACTGGCTTCCTCTCGGCTGCAGCGGCTCCTTCTCGCCCCTCATTGGGCCTTAGTAGAAAATAGAGATTCACATTAATTTTCATTTCTCCAGGTGCTTAATCGACACTGTCTCAGGCGCTCATCATGGAAACAGAAATCCATTTGGCTTGACCAAAAAGCTGAATCCCTGCTAGGCGTGGTGGCACACACCTTTAATTCCAGCACTCAGATGGCAGAGGTAGGAGGATCGCTGTGAGTTTGAGTCCACCCTGAGACTACAGAGTGAATTCCAGCTCAGCCTGGGCTAGAGCGAGACTCTACCTCGGAAAACAAAATAAAACAAAAAAGCTGAACCCCACACCCTTCCTGGAAGCCAAACGTGTCTTCTGATGGGTACTGCCTTCTGCTTCTCACAGCCTTCAAGGGACCACCCCAGGGACCTAGGGTCTCTGCTTTTGTCTCGATAGCTTATGTCTCTCTAAACTTTTCTTGGTGCAGCTCATAAAAATCTCTGTCTCTCTGCTCTGTCTCTGTCTCTCTCTCTCACTCTCTCTCACACACACACACATTTTGTGAAGGGGGTTGGGAGACGGCTCCATGGGGAAGGCTGGCTTCTCAAGCAAGAGGGCATAAGTTCAAGCCCCAGTACCCACATAAAACATTAGACAGGGTGACATGTAACCATGACCCTAGTTCTGAAAAGACAGAGACAGGAGGGCCTCTGAGGCTTTCTGGCCAGCTCGCTGAGCTGAACTGGTGAGCGCCAGGTTCAGTGAGAGACCTCGTCTCCAACAATGACATGGAGAACACCTGAGGACAACACTTGATGTCAACGTCTGGCCACCATGCATACATGCACACCTGTGCAACACACACACACATATGAACATACATACACACGTGCATGTGCACCATACACACATGCAAATAACATTTTAAAAACTAAAATGTTTTCATGGTACCATGTGTAAGAAACAAAATTTTGCACATAGTATTGTCACAAGTTTTAAAATGCATAGGTCAAATCATATCTCAGTACCTAAGGAAAAGACAGGTTAGAGCTATCCTGAAATATTTACACTGGTTACTATAGACAGTGTATTAAAGACATGGTTTTTTTTTTTTCCTTTGTCAAATTTTCACTTATTTTTAATTGAAAAATATAGGGTCTACAGTGATAGCTCAGTGGGTTAAAGAGCTTGCTTGCAAGGGACTAAACTCAATCCCCAGTAGCCACATAAAATATGGGGTGTAGTGATGCATCTGAAATCCCAGCACTGGGACGATGGAGGGAGAGGGATCCTGGGGCTCACTGGTGGGCTAGTCTAACATAATCGGTGGGCTACACTCCAAGGGGAGATCCTGTTTCAAAAGAGGGCATTGTTCCTGAGGACCCCAGCCAGGGTTGTCCTCTGGCTTCTACATGCACACACACACACACACACACACACACACACACACACACACACACACACACGCTTGAATACTAGCACACATACAGTCATGCACACCCACATACCCATATATAAAAATAAGAAATAAAATTATTTGTATTTTGCTATATAGCATGCTTCAATATATAAGTGCAGGATGAAATGGCTAAATCAAAGTAATTTAATGTGTCCATTACTTCAAACGGCTATCACTTTTATGGTGAGAACATTTAAAGTCTACTCTACTTTCTCAGCAATTTTCAAATATGCGTTATTAATTATGGTCACCCTGCCATACAGTGGATCTGGGCTTATGCCTCTTCTATCTGAAATCTTGTATTTTTTGAATAACTTTTTTTTTTCTGTTTCTCCTTCCCATCACCTCCCACCCCAGGCTCTGGTAACCACCATTCTAATTTCTGATTCTGTGAACACCAACTTTTTAAGGTTTCATATATAAGAAAAATTGTGTCGTATGTGCCTTGGTACCTGAATTATTTCACTTAATCAAACATTTCCTAGGTTTATCCATGTGAATGCAATGGACAAGATTTCTCTCTTTTGGGGCTGGAGAGATTGCCTGACAGCCCGGGTTTGATTCCCCAGTACCCATGGTACACAAATTGGTGCATGCATCTGGAGTTCATTTGCAGTGGTCCTGGTGCATGTATTCTTTCTCTATCTCTTTCTCTTTCTACTTTTCTCTCTCTTTCTCTCTCTCTGACTCCTTGCAAATAAATAAAAACATTTTTCTAAAAAAAGATTTCTCTCTTTTTAAAGGTTGAAGAGCATTCCTCTGCGTATGTGTACCACGTTCTCTTCATTCACTTAGGTTGATACCACATGTTGACTATTAAAAATAATGGTTGGTGACCATGGACACGCAGCTATCCCTCCAGCATACTGATCTCACTTCCTTTGGCTCCGTACCCAGACGTAGGGCTGCCGGACCATATGGTAGTTCTGTTTTTAAGTTTTTGAAGAACCTCCCTACTGTTTTCCATAATGGCTCTACTCATTTCTATTCCCAGTGACAATGGACAAGTGATCCCTGCCCTCCGCCTCTGTGCCCACACATATGGCTGGTCCTTTTCGTAGCTGCCGACCTAGCAGGTGTGTGGGTTCTAACTTCCCTTGCCTTTGTCACTGGAGGTGCTGAGAATGTTTTCATAGACTGTTGGTCATTTGTACGTCTTCCTTTGAGAAAAGTCTTGTTAAGTCTTTTGACATTTTTTTTTTTCCGGATTGGGCAATTTGCTGACTTGTTACTGAATTGCCTGAGCTCCATGGAGATAGTCACTGGTGATCAGACAAATGGCTGTCAAACATTTCTCTCATCTAGTCACTGTCTCTGAGGTTTTTGCTGCTCCCTCGGGGTCCAGTGGTCTTTGACTTTGATGTAATCTCATTTACCCATATTTTTCTTTTCTTGTTTTATTTGTTTCTGTGGGTGATTTGTTTGTTTGCTTGTTTGTTTTAGCTTTTGGGTTCACATCCAATGAACCCTGGCTCACATCAATATCATGGGGGCTAACTTCCTGTTTCCTTCTAGAAATATCACAGTTTTATATCTTACATGTGATCTATTTTGACTTCACTTGGAAATGGAATGATATGAGGGTCTAATTTTATTCTTGTGCATGTGTCTAGCCAGTTTTCCCAATGCTGTGTATTTTAAAAACTATCCTTATTATATATTCTTGGCACTTTTTAACCAAAGATCAGTGTCCATGAGTGGATGGATACGTCATTCAAGGACTCTCTTTCTGTTCTGTGGGAATACATGTCTGATTTTTAGATAGTACCATGTTTTTATTACTATGACATTCTCGTAAATGTTAAAATCAGATAGTGGGAAGCTTCCAGTTTTGCTCTTTGGGACAAATATTTCTTTCATTATTGAGGCTATTTTGTCATTCCATGTGATATTGTAAAGTTGTTTTTCCTATTTTGATGGAAAATGCCATCAGAATTTTGAAGGAATTACATTATATCCATAGATTCCTCCTGCTACTATAGATGTTAAAATAGTAATTCTTCCAGTCCACAAACATAAGATATTCTTCCATTTACTTGACTTCTTCAGTCTTTTTTCATCAATGTTTTACCATTTTTGGTGTACAGGTCTTTAACATTTCTGCTTAAACGTATTCCTTTTCTGATGCTATCACAAAAGAGATTTTCTTGATTTGCTTATTGAATTTTCTTTTTATTGAATTTATAATAAATTTATGAGGGCTTGCCACTCAAGTATTAGGGTTTCAGAGGGCCTGCGATCACCCACATTTGACTCCCCAGAACCCACTAAAGCACTGGGTGTGGCCGTGCATGTCTGTAACTCAAGTGGGGCTGAGGATGGACTGAAATAGCAGCTTCAAGAACCCACATCAAAAAATGGACTTAGGGGCCATAGAGATGGCTCAGTGGTTAAGACACTTGTCTGCAAAGCATAACAACCTAGGTTCATTTCCCCAGTACCCACGTAAAGCCGGATTCACAAAGTGGCACATGCGATCTGGACATCTGGAGTTTGTTTACTGTGGCAAGAGGCTGTGGCGTATCTATTCATTCTCTCTCTATCTCCCTCCCTCCTTCTCTCTCTCTCTCCTTGCAAAACAATAATAAAAATATTTTTAAATGAGTGATCATTCATGATGTTGAACTTCTTGCCACATGCTTATTCGCTATTTGTGAATCTCATTTCTTATTGATGGATGGGTTGGGGTTTTTTTAGTGTTTAAAAGAATAAAGTTTATTTCAAAGTAAGAGGAAAAGAGAACACAGAGAACAGATTCCTCTGGGAGGAAGAGATGCCAAAGCTGGAAAATCCCATATTGAGGGTTTTGAATAGGTTTTGGTGGAGTTTTTTTTTCCTGTTCCATCATGCAATATTGGTAATTTAAAATTTTAAGACAGGTATAACATGTGGAAAAGCTAGTGTATTTTTTATATGAGCTATGCAATTTTGGTATCTTTCCCTTTGTTTTTCTGAAATAACCAATCAACTACTTTTAAAGTCGATTTTATGACTTTATGAACCATTCTACCATCAATGTCCTATTGTACTAAAGTAGAGCAAGATTTTTTTGTCTTTGTTGACGTCAGCATTTCATTCCAACACAGCTGAAAAATTAAATCTTATTCCAATATGTTCAAATGACTCTGTCCACATTGTTAATTGGATTAGCAAACAATCCCAAAACCTAATCAGTATTTTTTTTTCAAAAACATACCTCCTGTTTCTTATGGAGCTCATGGATTTTAATAGAATGGGAGACTTTTGTTACAATCCCAACATCAGGAAGTGAAGCATTGTATTGATTTAATCATTTATCTTGTAGCTTTCATTTTACAGTCTATTAATCTTCATCTGAATTTTGCCCCAATTCTTCCGTAAATAAAGTGTTTAAAAAGATGTCAGATAGGTCCAAATTTGGAATCTTTAACATTCTATTTTACTGCTGGGTTTCGAATGATCTTTGCAGACTGGTATATTCCAGTCAATGTCCCTTCAAGCAGAATCCCAACTTTGTCAGTGGCCACTTCACATTACCTGGACCCAAGAGAAATGTGAAGGAGAAGATGATGAACCCGAGAGACATTTGGGCTTAATTATAAATTTTATAAAAACAGAGGTGGAGAGCTGGAAAGATGTCTCATTGGTTAAGTGTGATTCCTGTGCAAGCACTGAGGGCTTGAGGAGGCCTGAAACCAGAGTTTGAATCTCTAGAAACAACATAAAGCAACCGCGTGTGGCCACATGAACCTGTAACCCCAATTACTCAAAAGCAAGCGGAGACCAAGGAATTCCCTCCTCACCACCACCCAGGTCCCACAAAATAAGAACAAGCTCCAGGATCATTAAGAGACTCCTGCTCAAAATGAAACCGGGAGAAGAGCACTGAAGCAGGACCTCCTAGGACCCCCCACCATCTGCTCTAGGCACTGCAGGTGAGTGCCCTCTCCCTGCAGGTGAGCACACGGGGCGCTGCAAGGACACTTACAGGTGTATACATCACACCACACACACACACACACACACACACACACACACAAACACAAACACATGTAAAATAATAATAATAACAATAACAATAACACAGAGTGGGCAGCCCTTCCAGTGATAACCTCTGTAGAAAGAGCTGCCAAGAAAGGGAAAGCCTTTTGCCTGGCCCTCCTGCTACTTGTTAGAGAGTGTTGTGTATACCTTCTCATGCCGCCCTTCATGGACATCAGAACCCAGTTTCTTCAGCCTACCAGCATGGACTGAAGACCAGCAGCTCTCAAAATCCTCCAGACCTTCTGCAACAGATCAGAACTATAAAGCATCCAATTTGGCGGACTGAGCAGCTACCAGGTTCTCAAACTCTCCAGCTTGAATACAGACAGCCATCATTGGACTGCCCAGACGGTATCTCATAAGCTAATCTAATAAATTTCCTTTATAATATAAAAATATTGCTACTAAAACATGTGACTACAATGCCGGGACCTCTGCTAGGGCCCGAGATGGCATCTGAGATGAAGACATATGAAAAGCTTAACTTGATCAGCTGGGAAGAAATCAAACAACCAGAGGACAGAGATGACCTCACAAGACCTGGACTGTCGAGGAGCTTCTGATTTCAGAAAGGAGGCAACTTTTGACTCAGAAGCTGAGGACTTCCAGGACCCCCAGACCAGAGCCTCATGCACCCTCCCAGTACATATGGGGAAACACTCTTCCCATCTCCAGTTCTAAGCGGCCCCTCTTGTGTAACCTCTAGCCAGCAAGGCTGAGCCCTGGATTCCCCTCTGGCCTCCCTTGTTCACACAGAAGTGGGGAGTAGACAGCGAACTTGAAAGAGGGGAGAGCACATCAAAAAATATCATCATTCTAAATACTATGATTCAAAGTCATTTTTTACTGCTAAGAAAGAAGAGAAAATAATAGCCAAGCTTCTAAAGGCAGTGTTTACTCTTCCAGGGATGAGGATGTAACTGAGAGCTTCTGACAGGGCTGTCAGAGTGTGCACAGCAATTTAACTATTAATAATAGTAAAAAAAAAAACACACACACACAACAACAACAACAAATAAAGCTTTGAATTAATCCAGCGTCTTTCATCTTCATATATCAAAGAGTGTCGCCAGCGTTCCTGATAAGGACATGTCTATGAGACACGTAAGTGGCAGGAACTGTCATTCCTCAGTGACAGATAAAAGAACAGAGAAGCTAAGAAGCTCTTCCCCAGCAAACCAGCTGGGACTGGTGGGTTCCTCCAAGATTCCCTCCTCCCCAGGGCTTTGAGAGGATTTCCTTTAAGGGACTTGGGTTTTAGGAAACTTTGAGCAGAACAGTGTAGAGTATCCATGCATTGAATCTTGCTCTCTAGAATCAATAAAACCCTTCTCTAAGAGAGCTCTGCATCCATGAAGTGAGCTAGAATACCTTAGGTTCATGGACCTGCAGAGGACACCCTGGATAAATCTTGGCCCCAGAGAGCCAACCTTTGAAGAATTCACAACATATAGGGTGAAAAAAAGGAAAGAATATAAACACATCCCCAAGCCCAATACTCCAACACACAACACACTCTCACACACAAAGGCAGACCTCTGCCCCTACACTTCCCTTCCTTCACAAAACCATAAGGGCATCACCCTGAAGCCTCCTTGCTCAAAGACCTCTCCACCTTTCCACCCCTACTAGAGCTGGACAGATTCCTGCCACGCGCTCCTAACTGTCGCAGAGACTAGCTTACATGTCTTCCCTACCAAACTGTCAGTTTTGTGTCAGAGGGAATTTATCCAAATTTAGATCCCCAAACCCAGGACAATTTCAAGTTCATACCAGATGTTGAGTAATTGTTTCTTGGAGAAAAAAAGAGGAAGAAATGAAGAATAAAAAGAAAGGGAGGGAGGGGGAGGGAGGGAGGAAGGGAAGGGAAGGGAAGGGAAGGGAAGGGAAGGGAAGGGAAGGGAAGGGAAGGGAAGGGAAGGGAGAGAGGGAGGGTAAGAAGGAGAGAGGAAGCTAAGGAGGGAGGGGCAGAGGAAGGGAAGGAGGGAAGGAGGGATGGACCTTTTGAACAGTTACCACCTTCTAGGTTCTCTGCCAGGCATGGTCCTGTTCAACTTTTACTTGTCCTCCTAATCAGAGAGCTTGTATCTGTCTTCCAACTTTAGAATCTTTTTAGCTTTTTCTAATTTGTAAAACTGCCTTTTCTCCCACCCACCCCGAATTGCCTATTTCTGAAAATCTCATCAGACATACACTGTAATCCCCAGCTATTCTTTATGTCTCTTATCTTTTCCATGAATTTTTCAATCTCTTTGTCTTCATACAATTCTTGGGGTGAAGCCCTCAGTATTTTCTCCCAAGTCCCTACTTCTCTGTGGGGCAGATCCCGAGTTCATCTTGTCACCTAAACATGTTTTTATTCCAAATTCCTTCTCTTTCATTTCTGGTTTCTAATTACTTCAATTTCATATGGGTCTGTTCTTGATTTTTACGTGTTAGTTTTTATTTCCTAATTTCTTGCTTTTTCAGGGTTGTCCTCTCCTTTATGTCTTTGAGAAACAGACTCATTTTAAGTCATTTTTAGATTGCTCTATTCATCACAGTTTCACTAAGTGGTTTGTTACCTGTCAGGGGCGAAAGCTTTTGGGGGCCTTTGGAGGCACACCCTGGCTTAGTCTTGGACGGCACCTGACAGCCTGCCAAGAGGGGCTTGGCTTAATGAGTTTCAGGAGGTTGTCCTGATTAGGCTATTTGCACATCATGCCCACAGGTTCTTGTCATAGACCAATAAATATCTCCCTGATTGGCAAGGAGCTCTCTCTATATATATATTCTGTGGCATATCTGCAAAAGGAAGAGAGATGAAGAGATATGAGCAATGAGGAATGAGGTAACAGTTATGGGGGTATGAGCAATGAGATCTGAAAGAGAGCAATAAAGAGAGAATGCGCATTCTTCCACCCATATGCGGTGTATATGTGTTTGTGTGTGTGTGTGTTTTTATCATTGTCCGCGCGGGCGGTGGGCAGTGACAGTTACCAGAGCCTTGGAAGATCCATCAGTAAGTTCATCTGAAGTGAGGGGTTTCTGTTTCCCTCACACCCTCTCTCCACTCATTCTTCCCTTTGTGAGAGGTGTTCAGTTTCCTCTCTTAGGATTCATGGCCCAGGACCAGGTCTGAAAAACGGTGCTTGGCTGTTTTGTTCTAGGATGATCTTGGGACCATCAAAGATCTAGTTGGTAAAGGTACTTAAGAGTGACTTCATGGTTCCTTTCTTCCTTTCTTCCTTTCTTCCACTCAGGCACTCGCCTTGGTAACACACAGCAGCTCCAAACACTAATTTAAGCTTCTTGCAGCCTAGTGAAAGGACTGAAATAGGTTTATGTGGCAGTCACCAGTGTCACCCAGTGATCTGGGTTCCAGACCCCAGGTCATCAGTGGAGAGCTGTCATCCCATAGTGGTCACACCTCGAGCCATTCCTACTTGTTCTCAAGTCCACAGCCCAGAAAGTCTACAGCCTCAACTGCCATCTTCTTGCTTCTGATCCACAAAAGCGCTTGTCTGGTTGACTATCAATTCTTTCTGAATTATTTGTTTTGTCAGTGTGGTGCCTTTGAAGCCAAGAGTCATTGACAGTGTGAGTTTCCAACTCATGATATAGTCAGTCTAGGATTTTCTGCATATGTATGTGTGTGCATCATTGGTTTATGTGTATGTTTGTTTGTATGCATATGGGTGCATGTACTGTGCAGTGCACACTCATATGAAGGCCAGAGATAAATGCCTGGTGGCTTCCTTTATCACTTCTCCACCTTATTTGGGTGGGACAAGATCTCTCACCGAACCCAGAACTCACCAATTCAACGAGACAAGCCCCAGGGATCCTCCTGTCTCTGCCTCCCCAGCAGAGGTTATTTTTTAGTGAGGGTCTAAAAACTAAACCCTAGAGAACCCACGTTTTCACCCTCGGTCTTCCCCTCCAGCTTTCATGTTCTCTGTCACCTGCCTCTTCCTCTGGGTGAAAATCTTTTTGGAAGACTGGCCTTCCCTGGGTTCTCCAGAACCTAGAACACACTCACCTCCTGACCATGCACTTCAGCCCCTGTATCTCCTGTTCTGAGAAGCCTGGGTTTTCTCTCAGGTTCCAATCAAGGACATCATGCTGGCTTCTCTACGTCAGCTCTCCCTGGGGTTCAACTTGTGACCATGCTATCTCAGATAACAGGTACATGCCACCACACCTGGCCTTTACATGGGAGCCAGCTTTCGCCAGGAATGTCCTGTCTCCACACCCCTAGGCATCCATTCCCTGTCTCCACCTGCTAAGCGTTGAAATTACAGACAGGTTACCATATCCACAAGGCATTTATGTGACTGCCAGGGACCTGACTCAAGTCTTCATGCCCGCATGGCAAGCACTATATTTCCCTAGTTCATAAGCCACCATTTTCCTGGGTTTAATATTTAGATCTTCACTAAAAAATAACCATCTAATGCTATCATCACTTTCATCTAAGAATATTCTCAGATGTCTCAGGTACACTAAACTACCTCCATGATACACACTTGTACTCTCAACTCCCTCCATGACCCACAACTGTACCCTCTACTCCCTCCATGACCCACACCTGTACCCTCTACTCCCTCCATGACACACACCTGTACCCTCAACTCCCTCCATGACCCACACCTGTACCCTCTACTCCCTCCATGACCCACACCTGTACCCTCAACTCCCTCCATGACACACACCTGTACCCTCTACTCCCTCCATGACACACACCTGTACCCTCTACTCCCTCCATGACCCACACCTGTACCCTCTACTCCCTCCATGACACACACCTGTACCCTCACCTCTCTCCATGACCCACACCTGTACCCTCAACTACCCCCAAAGGCCAGTGGCTATAAAACCCTCATCATTAGCCTTAGCCCACAGATCTCTCCCAAACTCCCACTTTCTTAGATGTACCTCGAACCCCTCAATTTCCACAGGGTCAATCCTGAATTCATTACTGACATCCATTATGTATTTATCATTCTTGATTAACACCACCATCTGTTGTGGTTTGAATGTAAAATGTTCCCCACAGGTTTGTGTGTGAAAGCCCCCGCTGGTAGTGCTATTCTGAGAAGTTCTGAAATTTTATAAGGTGGACCTTAGAGGAGAAATAAGGTTACTGGGAGTGAGGGTCCTGGTGGCACCTTGTCTCTGCCCTCTTCCTGTCTCCCTCCCCCTGTTTCCTGTCCGTGAGGTAAAGAAGTCCCCTATGCCACAGTCCCACCACCATATTGTTCTTCCCACATACATAAGCCCAAGCAACCATGGACTGAACTCTCTGAAACTGTGTGTCTAAATAAAGTCCTCTCTTGACTTGTTCTCTACACCATTTTGGTCACTCAGTGAGAAAAAGTAAAGTAAAACACTCACCCACTCAGGTTCCTCACCACACCCAGCCTTTGTGCATGGTGCCAGTCCACCAGCAGCAGAAGGTTCTTGGCTCTCAAGTTCACTGCCAAAAGCCACCCACCTTCACACTCCCATAGCTTATAGAAGAAAGCCCACCCTCCTTCCAGTGAGGCAGGACCCTCATTTTTCCCCTTCAGCTCTCATGTTCGCTGTCACCTGCCTCTTCCTCTGAGTGAGAATGTTTTGCAATACTGGCTCTCCCTGGGTTCTCCAGAACCTAGAACACACTCACCTCCTGACTATGCACCTCAGCCCTGATATCTCCTGCTCTGCAAAGCCATCCACATGGGTTTTTTCTCAGGTTCCAATCAAGGACATCATACTGGCTTCTCTACGTCAGCTCTCCCTGGGGTTCAACTTATGACCTTACTTGACATTTTTAAGACCATCCTGCCCTGATGGTACTCTCCAGGCATCTGGAACTTGCTACATGGCAAGTGAATGCAGTTTTCTCTCTCCCTTCTCACCTCTAGCTCCAGCCCCACTTCCAGCCTTCATCAGACGTGTATGTAATTAACTGGCAACAGACAGAAATACAGATACATATACACACCCACACCCACACACATACCTCACCCCAACAGGGGCAGGATGTAACAATCAATTCTATTTTTCATCAAAATGATCAGAAGGCTGTGTGCACATAAGAGACAGTTTTGACCGAGGCATCAACATTTGAAGTCAGCAAGGAAGCTTTGATGAAAAGATTGAGAGAGATGGATCTCAACTAAGGCATGTGCAGAAGAGCTAAGATGCTATAGTTTACTTTTTGTGGGGAACACGTGACACGAAATTCTACTATGACTTACAGTGGCCCAGAATAAGGGCAGTGGTGAGTCTCTGGGTCCCTAGATTTATGTACAGACAAGCTTATCTTCCAACCCCATTTCTATACTCCAATCACACCTCATATGCATTCATTCAAACCTCCCCATTTGTCATAGCTCACGCTCCTGGGATGAACCTCTCCAGGGGAAGTTCTATAATGGTGAAAGAAGTTGGCCCCCTTTCACAGGTCCAAGCAGACAGGGAGAGAGAAAGCCATCACACACACACACACACACACACACACACACACACACACACACACACACACACACTAAATAAATAAAATTTAAAAACAGCAGCAAAACAACAGTGAGCTCTGCAGAGCTCAGGCTGCTCTTTATATATCGATGACTAGAATTCCAGATCCAACCCCAGAAACACCTTAGGGCTGGACTCTAGGATCTCCCCACAGTCACACCACTTTCTAGTTACAAGCTTTAACAAACTCCTAAATCTACTGAGGGACATCCATTCAAACTACCACACCACTGAACCCATCCCAACTCTTGACTGCCTAGCCTCCCCACAGGTGTCTGCTGCTGATCCTCAGTCTCTTCCTCCTTGGTGAAAAATCCAAATGTTAAATACTTTAGGTGGAGGAGGGGCTGGAGAGATGGCTCAGTGGTTAAGTGCACAGGCATGGGGGCCTGAGACCACCGGAGTTCACATCTCCCGCTCCCACATAAACAGCTGCAACCATGCGCACCTGTAACCCCAGACCTAAGGGGAACAGAGACCTGAGAATCCTTAGATCTTTGTAAATTCCAGAATCAGTAAAGCGACTCCAGCTCAAAAAATAGCAGGCAGAAAAATGATGGAGAAGGGGACCCTATCCATGTTCCACTGCAGCCTCAGTAGGTGAGCGCCTCCCACTGCAAGCAAACATACGGGGTGACACAGCACACCACAGCACACCACACCTCACCACACCACAGCACACCACACCACACCTCACCACACCACAGCACACCACACCACACCACACCACAGCACCTGAATCAAACTGGCTTGCCTTACTCTATTTTCTGTCCTCTCACTCCTGATGGGATTGAAAAAGAACTCTGCAAACCCTGGGCCAAGTTCTCGCCAGTGGTAACAGCCTCCTCGGAGTATGAATAGCACTGGGGTTTACCCCGCCCTCTACACCCTGCACCAGTGAGGGTTTTCAGAACCCCACTTTGTAGAGGTTAGGAGGTGGAGCCAAAAGTCATCCTTAAATCTATATTTAAAAAAAAAAAGCAGGCACACAGAATTAGACAGTTTCTTTCTGTCCTGTGATGTTTCTACGGAGAAGTGAACAAATACCTATTCACCCCAGATAGGGCAGCAGATAAATGTAAGCGTTTCACTAAAATCTAACCTGGTGAACCAGAGTGTGTTGGGGTTACTTACAGGAGTGTGGGTGAGGGGTTACTTGCAGGGACATGGGTGACTCACTCAGAGGAAGCTGTAAAAGCCCACCTCAGCATAGGTGCTGACTCAGAAAGCTGTGTCCTTAGAGCTCCCTGCACACATCCTGCCCTGGAGTGGGGGGTCTTGTAGACCTTGTAAATTCTAGGAGTTTCCTGAGACTTGAGTTATTTACTTCTTGGCCCTTGTAAGTTTCCATTTAGTTCTCCACCTTTCATGAGCCTCCCTTCAAGGTGGGATGTTTCAATTTGTAGGACTTTGCTACAGGGTCAGAGAAGGAAAAAAAGGTGGATACTTTCAGAAAAAGATAATCATTCTCACTGGATCATGGGAGGTGGGGGGTGGGTAGGTAGGATGTTGTCGCAGCTGTAGTAAGGAGAATATTCCAGAAGAAAAGGAAAGATGAGAGCCAGAGACCATTGAGGTCCCTTCCTGTCTTTACATTTTTCTAACCTGATAATTTACCTCTGTTAGCTGGGTGAGTTCATATCCCTTCCCCAGGACTGAGTGCTCGTCCGTCACCTCCCTTTCCAGCCAGCTCTGCAGGACACATACCCTCACCTGCACAGTGTCCTCTGACTGGGCTCTTCCTTTCCTATCTGCCACTTGTCACTGTCTGCCCAGCTGTCCTCCGGCAGACCTTTCTGATCCTTTCTGGCCACCCACAGCCATGGAGCCCTCAGCCGATGGATGCTATTAACACTTCTCTCCCTGGATCGTTCTTTCTTCCAGTGACTGGTCCCTGTTCCTAATTCTGCCTCCAAATGTGCATTTCCCTCTGAAGAGTAAGTGGGTGAGGGAAAGGAAGGCCATTTTCAGGGTGGGCAGCTGGCTTTCCTCTGTACTGTCCATCCTTCATCTAGGTGGAGGACCCCCGAGAGCCTGGCAGCCTTAGACGCTCCAGGAAAGATGGTAGTCTCTCTCTCTCTCTCTCTCTCTCTCTCTCTCTCTCTCTCTCTCTCTCTCTCTCTCTCTCTGTGTGTGTGTGTGTCTCTTTCTCTGCCTCTCTCTCTCTCCCTCCATCTCACTCATTCCTCCTGATGGCCTGTTCCCCATCACAGTCCCCTGGGTGCTACAGACATTGCCCGACAGTCCCTCCACCCACCCTGGCTTCCTCTCGTGCCCAATCTCTCTAGGGCAGATCCCACTGACTGCTCCTTGATATAGAGAGGAAAAATCAGAGCCCACTTCAGTCACCAAGGCCAGGGGATGCGGAAACTTCATCAGCTTCAACTTGTGACCCAAGGCCCAAAGCAACCCACCAGGGAAAAGAGCCAGGTCAGTAAGACAGCGGTTTCTGGGCGCTGGATCCCAAACATCTGGGTGTACCATGCAATGAGGAACAAAAAGATCCATTGCCCCCTCCCAGAGCCTTGCACGACTGGAGAAATGGAGCCATCTCCTCGCTATCAATGTAAAAACTGAGCCAAGCTATCTGGGATCTATATCAAAATAGAACTGCATCTGGCAAACTCATTTTTCTCGGGCCCGGCAGCTCCCCAAGATACATTGTCGACTGCTGGGGAGGGGGTAGACACAGACAGTGGCAACTGCCAGGAGCCATTGATCACTTGTTTTATGTGCAGAATGAATCCTTAATCACTGTCGCTTCAGAAAAAAAAGGGGGGGAGAATTTAGATGGATTCTGAAGGGCCAAAGGCAGAGAGCTTGGTAATTGTAGCGTTTTCATTAAAACGTCGGAGTGCAATAAGTTTGTCTCGGTTGTCCGTCTCCACCTTGGCCTGCATAGACCCCATCCTGGTTCATCAATAAGGGGGGGCAGTAGAGGACCCTAATAGTCACTGGGGAGTCTCTCCTCTGAGTGAGCTGGCGCTAATGAGCCTTATACATCACCTGGCACAGAAAGATCGGTCACCTGGACCCGGGTCCCTCTCCCCCATCCCTTACTGTGTCCCTCTTTCCTTATTTGTAAATAGAGCAAAACTCTGTGCTCCCGCTTCACCCCATGCTATTTTATTCTGCCCCACTTCGTGAACTAGTTCCTCCATAGGCCAGGACATTTATTGAGGTGTTCATCTAGCTTGGAAAGAGTCATTAATGGGCACCAAGAAGAGATGTGGATGCTGCCTGGGGGTCCTGAGCCTGAAGTATGTATTCTCAACAAAGGATAATGCTGTCACCTTGGTTCTAGGAGAGGGAGAAAGAAAAACTTACTGTTTTTCTATGCAGTACATAGAGAGATGTGTGCATAGTTCAATATTCCATGGTGGGTGGGGAGTAAATGATTCGAGAAATGATGTCTCTGAAGGCCCGAGAGAGACTGGGAAGATAGCTCACTCAGGAAGGAGCTGCCCCTCAGATGTGGAAAGTGGGGTGTCATCCTAAAAACCCATGTAAAAAATGCCAGGTGTGCTAGTACACACCTGGAATCCCTCCACTGGGGAGGCAGAGAAAGGCGGATCCTTGGAGCATGTCTACCAAATAGTCTAGCCTAATTTTTGAACACAGGCAAATGAAAGACCCTCTCTCAGAAAAGATGGATGTCTCCTGAAGAATGACACCCAAACGTGTCCTCTGGTCTTTATTTGCATGCACGGACACACACACACACACACACACACACATGCATATAAGCCTCCCCCACATCAGACATGTGCACACACATACACATACATAACATGTACACACACATGCATGTAAACCTCCCCCACACATGCACACATGTGCATGTATGCACATAAATATCAGAAAACAGCTCTAGAGGCTTGGGAGATGGCTGAATGAGTGAGGCACTTGCCATCCAAGCATGAGGACCTAAATTCAGATCTCAAACACCCATGTAAAAGCCAAGAATCTAGGGGCTGGAGAGTTGGCTCATCAGTGAAAGGTACTTGCTTGCAAAGCCTGACCACCCAGGTTCAATTCCCCAGTACCCATGTTCAGTGAGATGCACAAAGTAACACATGTGTCTGGAGTTCATATGCAGTGGCAAGAAGCCCTGGCACACCCATTCTCACTCTGTCTGTTTCTCTCTCTCTCTCTCTCAAGTAAGCAAATTAAATTTAAAGCTAAGAACCCAGTGGTGGGTAGAGAAAGAATGATCCCAAGAACTTTCTAGCTGGCAAGTCTAGTCAAACCAGTAAACTCCAAATTCAGTGAAAGAGCCTGTCTCAAAAAAATAAGATGGAGGGCTGGAGAGATTGCTCAGTGGTTAAGGCACTTGCCTCCAGTGCCTAAGGCCTCAGGTTCAATTCCCCAGGACCCACATAAGCCAGACCCACAAGGTGGTAGCCATGGTGTGCTCTCTCTCTCTCTCTCTCTCTCTCTCTCTCTGCTTGAAAATGAATAAATTTTAAAAAATAATAATAATAAGATGGAGAGAACCTGAGGAAGACACCCTACATCAATCTTGACCTCCACACACATGCACAAGAACACACTCAGACATGTAGACACACATGCATGAACACCAAACACTAACCCTTATATACATGCTGGCAAAAATGCTCCAGAGAGGAGCAATAATGAAAAGAAAAAAAAAAGATCATTTGTCTGCACTGGTTTGGTGTGACTTCCTCCCCCTCACCAGAAGCCCTTCCCTGATTGCCTCTTCCTCTTGATTCCCGTGATCATGCCTCACAGCTATGTGATAGTCCTCACCTCAGATCCCTTATCCACCCATCTGTCTCCTAAATTACTTTGAACAACACTTTCAGACAAGGATCACATCTCAGTCTTGTGTCCAGCCTTCGGTCCTCAGTGGGGTCACCAGCACCTAGAAGGTACTTGAATCCATTGCTTTCTTGTTGCTGTGAACAAGTATCTGACCAGAAACAACCATGGGAAAGAGTTTCTTTCAGCTTACAGTTCTAGAGGGTAGCAAACTATCATGGCAAGAAAGCGTGGCAGGAAACCAGCTTTCCATCACCAACAGCGAGGAAAGAGAAAGAAAAAGAGAGAGAGAAGAGACAGCAAGTAGGGCTCAACTATAAAACCTCAAAACCTGCCCCCAATGGCACATATCCTTCAGCAAGGCTCTACATCTTAAAAGTTCTATAACCTTCCAGAACAGCCTCACCAGCAGGGGATTAAGTAATCAAACACACAGGCCTATGAGGAGTATTTTACATTCAAGCCATCACAGTGTTCAACAAATGTTGATGAATGAAGGAAGGAAGGAATGAATGAATGAACAGTGATACATGTATTGGTTTGTTCTTCTTGGCATAGAGACAAGGTGAGTCAAGAGAAATGACATTCACTGAAGCTGGGCCCCATGACAGTCTGCACCCTGGCCCACTCACTTCCATATCCACTCCAGGCCTGAAAGTGGCAGGGCAGAGACACTTGCCTCTGGGAAAGGGAGGGTTAAACAGAGCCCGAGGCAGTGATGTGCAGAAGCCAGCTCCTGTCACTCACCAGAGCTTATTAAATTTGCAAGAATTTTTCAAACCGTTTGTAAAGCTACTGACAGTGTGAAACTGGCCATGGTGGGAATAACCACCAGGCAAACTGGCAAGCATTCCAAATCAAAGCTTCTGTCCTCCCCTGAGACTCGGGGTGTCACGGTTCCATGGCTGACAAGGAAGTCAAGGAAAGGGTCTCCCCATTGCACCATGCTGTCTCCCACAGGCCATCAGGGAGCCAGAAAGAAGCAGCTACTTTCGCATCCTAAGACTTCGTCTAACAAATGTCCCTTCTCTTCCACGAGTATAGCTTTCCCAGCCTGTGAGTAATGACCTTGAGGAAGTGATCAAAAGGGGACCCTTGGAAACCATCCTTTTGGACACTGGGGTGGGGCAGGAGGGGAGTCACAGAGGCAGAGGCTGGCTGAGAGAGTTCTCAAAGCTGCCTCAGAATTAATAGCTCGAGGCTTTCCAGTAACCAAGGACTCTGGCTGAAGCATTACCAAGGTATTACAATCACTGGTTTTCCTTTCTCTCCTGAGTATGTCTCATTAATACTGAGATCAAGGGATTTGGATACATCCATCTCTGAAACAATGAAGCCAAAGTTTGTTACATAGTTGTCTCCCAGTGCTTGTGTCTGTTGAATGAAATAACACCCACTTCACCCAAATTCACCCAGGTGGATTATTTTTATTGTTTTTTTTTTGCATCTGTATGTATGTATGTATGATATGTGTGTACTTGTGCCCATGTGTGTGTGCATGCATATGGAAGCCAGAGATTGCTGTCAGGTATCTTTGACATTTACATGACTACTGGGGATTTGAACACAGGTCCTCACACTTGCATAGCAAGTGCTTTACCCACTGAGCCATCTGCACAACAACTCCCCCCCCCACCCAGTGGATTGTAACCCACCGACCAAAAAACTCCAGCAAGTCTCCTAAATCCTTGACCCTTTTGCATTTCCCATAAGATTCCAGGAAATTTTTCAATGCCTGGAGGTGTGCTTGGCAGCATCCTTAAATGCTAAATGACTTATTAGACAAAGGAGCTTGGGTCTGACTCATGAAGAATACAGATCTGTCAGGGCAGCGTCGCCAGCAGCGGGTGTCAGACATTTCTCAAGACCATTAACATCCAGACAGCTCTCAGCACATGCCTTTTGGGTCGACACTCCATTTTCTGATTGTTTAACAAGCCAAGAAAGAAAGTTCCAGGTTCCTCTGGTTTTCCCTCATTGCAGGCTCTGTGACGGCTCTCTGATTTAAGGCCAGGATTGAACTGAGAAGCTGTGCCGATAACACCATAAATAACTGGGCACTGCCAAGCCTGTGCTGGTTGCCATGTTAGTCCAGGACCAGGGACCACGTACGATTTATCTTCAAGCAAAACTTATTTCCAGAAAGGGACATCATGAGGAGAATTAGTGTTAGAAATGAAGAGAAAAATGGATGCAGGGGAGGGAAATTGTCCTGGTTGGGGAATGAGTATCAACAAGGTGAAAAATATATTTTTTTTCCAGTGGATTTGTTCAAAATCGTTCTCAGGTACAAGAGGGGTTTTGTTTTTCCTGGCTGCTTTTACCTTGATCTCTACCAAGAGCCTCTTGCAAGTGCCTTTAGTTTAAAAAAAAAAAAAAAGAAAGAATTTTAAAAGATTCTTTATCAACAGTGATCAAATAACCTAGATTTATTTTCTTAGAAAAATTCCAAAGTCCTACCATTAGCATCAGAAACACAGGTCATCCATTCAGTGATGGAAGGGCACCATTTAATTCTGCACCTCGAAGAGTTTTCAGAGCAATGCATCTGCAAACCAAGCATACAAGTATACCCAGCACTCTGTGTGTGCGTGTGTGTGTGTTGTACATGCATGTATGTACGCATGTTCATATGTGTGTGAGCTTGAGCAGGTGACAGGGTGTCTCACTGGTCTGGAGCTCACCAATTAGGCTAGACTGGCTGGTCAGAGAGCCCCAGGTGTCCGTCTGTCTGTCTCCCCAGCACTGGGGTCACAGGCACGCCACCAAGCCCAGCATTAGCATTGTTTTACATGGGTCGTGGGGATCAAACTCAGGTCCTCAAGCCTGTAAGGCAAGCACTTCACCAACTAGACTCCCCTTTAAAATCTGCATAACCACCGTGACATTCACTGAGTTGGGGAAACAAAGTCTGCCGCGCACAGCCGATGAATAAGTTGTCTAAAGTCTCACATACAGCAGATACTGGGTCTGGCTTCCATCCCAGAGCCTCGTTCCCACCCACCACCCCCTGGGTGACTGTCATCAACCTCACCCCCAACACACACACACACACACACACACACACACACAAACCTGAAACCCAGAATGTTCTCTTCCTGTAACATAGATCTGCCCCAGAAAGACAGGTCAAAGCTGCCCAGGCCATACTTTTCTCTTCCCTCCTACATAGTCTATATTGCCCACTGGGATTCGGCCACCTTGGTTGTCAAGACCCACTCTGAGCCATCGGTCATGGGCCTGGGCAGGCAAGACAATCCCTGATAGAAGCACAATTCCCATTGTTGAACAACTGTCCAACCCACTACCCTCCCCAGAGTCATCAGCACAGGCCAGGGTAATGAGGGCTCCATTAGCACCCTGCCTCTTCTTCATCACAGCAAATCTACACAGGAAATGGAATGTTCCAGTGTGACAAGCAAAAAAATGGAGAGGAGTCCGATTTAACAGGTTAGCTAGACAAAGAATGATTCATGCATGAATTCAGAAGCTCTCAGAACCCACAGATGAAAGATGGACAGAGGTCTCCCTTCTCCACCAGGTGGGCAGGCAGCACTGAGGACAGATTTAAACAAAATAAACGGAAGTGATGTAAGAGACAGCTGGCTGGTTTCCAACTGTCCATTTGCCTCCTCTGAAGAGTCTCACAGTTGGCCATCTGTGATTGGCTGAGATTTGGCCACCTGTTTCAAAAGCATGTTGCTCAGGTTTATGGTTGAGTGCTAAATTAAGTTGCATTTTTTAAAAAATATATTTTATTTTGGGGGGTGCTGGAGAGATGGCTCAGTGGTTCAGACACTTGCCTGTATAGCCTAATGACCCAAGTTCGATTCCCCAGTACCCACATAAAGCCAGATTCACAAGGTGGCACATGCATCTGGAGTCCGTTTGCAGTGGCTGGAGACCCTGGTGTACCCAGTCTCTCTATATCTCTTCTATCTCTCTCGCTTGCAAATAAATAGTTTTAAAAATATAGCTTTATTTTTTTTATTTGCAAGCAGAAAGAGATAGAAGAGAAACAGAGAGAGAATGGGTCCACCAAGGCCTCCAGCAGCTGTAAACAGATTAACCACTGAGTCATCTCTCCAGCCCTCAAGTTGCATTTTTATCCAAAAGGGCTCCAAGTATAGAAGCATCCTCAAGAAGCTGGGTTAAATATGACAAATAGGTAGAGAAAGAACGTGGAGCTCACCAGCGTAAAGGAACTTGGCAGAAGTCACGCCATAAAGGGCAGAACTACAACCTGAATCTTCACCTGAGATCTGAGCTTTCTTCATTTTCCTGCAGTGACAAAAGAAGTCCCAGAGTGGACGTGATGCTGATATTAACTGTCAATTTGGAGTTTCTAGATTGGGTTAATTCAGCTGGGAGGACCCCTCCCTCAAACATGGCGGCAGCACCCCATGGCTGGAGGCCTAGACTTAAACATTGAGGAGAGAGGCATTCGTCTCTCTGCTTCCTGACCATGGGTGCCATGTGGCAGCTGCCCCCATGCCTTCCCCACCATGGTCTGCGCCCTCAAACTGTGAGCCAAAATTAGGTCACTAGTTTCTTAGTGCCCCTCCCTTACGTGCCCTGTCTTTTCTGAATATTTTATTTATTTATTTATTTGCAAGCAAAGAGAGAGAGAATATGAGTGCCAGGGAGAAATGTAACGACCACAGTGAGTGGACTAGAGTCTCAATAAAGGAGCTCTGACTTCCTAGGGGACTAGAATACCCACACCTGAGATTCCACATCCCAGACTGAGCTCCAAGGTGAAGGCACGTTACCTCCTGGGTTCAAGTCCTTCTCTGCTCAAGTGAAACCCTAATGGGGACCTGACTGCGTTGCTGTGTGAGGCCAGCAGCCCTGTTACCCCAGCAGGGATGTGGGTGGGTGCCCTGTGGGAAATACTGTCCATTTTCCCTCCCTCCCAGGATTTGGGGGGAATTCACCAGGCTCCTTCTCAGAAGAGGCTGGGTCCCAGCAGGAAGCTTACAGCTGGCAGTGACGGCCAAGAGGACGTGAGAAACAGCTGGAGCCTGGGTCACCAGCCATCGCTTGGGGTCTAATTATCCAGCAGTGAAGTCCTGGTGACATCTGAGATCTCTGCCACCCCTAAATGCCCTCAGATGCCATCTGAGCTGCAGTTTTCTATGTAGGTAGCAAATGAAGTGCTATGGTGGCCTCTAGGGACCATTTCTTGCCCCAGTCCACTAAATCTCGGGCTCATAAAGGCCAGCTGCAGAAAGATGATATCAAGCAAGATACAGACCCATAAAACAGCCTCCCAGAGGATATCCAGTGAGACCCCTCCTTTAACACATGAAGAAAGTGAGACCTGAATAAAGACGTGTCTACTCAAGCTCACACAGCTAAAACATGGCAGAGCTGGTATGACTCCCCTCACCCCAAGGTCCAGCCTGTCCACTAGACCTCATCTCTTCCCCACACTGCCTTTCGTGCTGCCCTCAAAACGTGTGCTGCTCTTGGCAGAGTACTGGTCCTTGCAGCCTGTCTTGGTGACCATTGCCAAGTCTAGGGTCACAGAGACTCATCATCCCTCCTTCGCCTAACATTTCCAGAAGCTCATCCATTGGCTACTTGCTAGAGGTGGAAAGTCTTGTCAGTGAAATGAAGTTCGTATCAGCCATGGGATGCCGTTCAAGGTGGAGACAAGGGGAAGGAATAAGGTCGTGATGGAGGAGCTCCAGGGTAGGACTGGGGTACAGGTGGGGTCAGGGAGGACACTCCAAGATGCTATCAGAAAGAGGGCCCTCGCCAAGTACCACAAGTCTGTTTCTAGCACCCCAATCTCGGACTTCCTGGTTCCAAAAATTGTAAGAAATCAAAGTTTGTTTAAGCAAGTCAGTGGTAATCCATTCAAGCTCCTAAAATACTACTTAGTACTACTCAGTGTGGACAGCATAAGAAAGCATTGGTCTCCCTAGATAAGGCTGGACCTAGCCCTTTGAGCTTCATTCATCATTCATTCATTCATTCATTCATTGGCTTAGTCAATGAGTAGTTGGTGCCAAGAACTGAGGAGAAAATATTAGAGAATAAAACAATTTATCTCTTTTAGAAATTCATAATTTGGGCTTGAGAGATGGCTCAGTAGGAAAAGCGATGGCTTTTGTAAGCATGAGGAGCTGAGTTCAGACACCCAGTGCTCAGGAAGGACCGTGTGTGTGTGTGTGTGTGTGTGTGTGTGTGTGTGAGAGAGAGAGAGAGAGAGAGAGAGAGAGAGAGAGAGAGAGAGAGAGAGAAACTGGACCATGCGGTTCCAGGATTCTTGCAAAGTCCACAGTGTCCTGTCCCTTTAAATTGTAAGGAATGTTTTATGCATGAATTCAGCTTTCATCAGATTCTAAAGGGGACTTATGACCTAAACAGGTTAAGGACACATAGGACAAAGCTTGAAACACGTTTGAAGGTTGTAAGCCAGAGATGTCAGGGCAACGTTTATTTACACGGTTCCCCCTGATGTATGAGAACAGGATCTTTTTCTCTGCTGGGTCCCCAGGGTATGTCTCTAGGCTTGCTGTCGTTTCCCCTGACCTCTGGTACTCATTAAACCCTCTACTGATATCCACTGTGTGTG
>PVHP010016433.1:14476-35461 GCA_004024765.1 Zapus hudsonius | reverse complement strand
AAACGTGTTGGCTCTGTCAGCAGCCCCTTTGTGATGTCCCCAGGGGCCTTGACAATGCGTTAATTCACTTAGAATTGATTGGTCATCAGCCATCTGATTGGTCACTTATGGCACTTAGGAGTTCGTTAATTTTCACAAGAACACCTCACATGTCTTCATATTATAAGCTTATCTTAAAGACGAGGAAACCAAAGCCTAGAGAAATAACTCTCCCAAAGACAAACCTAGTGGTCTCTAACCACAAGCCCAGCCCAGGATTGATTAAACAAGCAAACCTCTGCCTTACCCTGGATAGAGCCTGAAAGATTAGAAATTGCCCTTATTCAAAGAGAATGCAGTTTTAACATGCCGACTAAATTATATTCTGAAAAAAATCAGAAGCATTTCATCCTCCACTTGAGCTTGATTTTATGCAGCTGATAAGTTCAAACTATGAAAACTCAAGTACAAAAGGAAAAGCAATACGCAGTACTTGAATGCTTATAATTCAAGTAATAATTCAATACTTATGGTCTTCAATGGTTGTGAAGGAAGGGAATGATTTAAACTTACAAAGGCCCATTTTACAGCTCTCTTCACTTACTGACTGTTCTTCCCAGATATATTTTGGATCGTTTAAGCACCGCCAGGCATAATATTCCCTTCTCTGGTTCTCAAGTCAGGAAGGGTTCTGGTGGGTCGGGAGAACAGGGCACTGGGAGCCTTGCCCACAATGCATTGCTGGCTTGAACAGGTACACCAACGCAAAAGTTCAACAGGGAACAGTCACTAATTTTACTTATTTTTGACGTGAGAAAATGAAGGGGTCAGAGTTCATGATGAGCTGGTACCAAGTGCCAGTCAAACCAGCTTGGTGATTCTATCCATGACACAGATGTCCAGAAGAAGGTCATTCTTTTTAACACACTGTAGATGGGGTAGCCCAAGTGCACAGCTAGAATGACCTTGTGTCCTACCTTGTCCAAGGATGAGCATGATGCCGAATTTAACATTCTCTACCCCCTCCCCAAGGCCACATTTCCCCATTTCTTTTCGGTATAAAGTTGTACATGTTACTTTTACCTCTAAAAAGTATGGAGGCTCATAATTAAAGAAACTTAAATTTTTTCACACTTTAATATGTTGTTGACATTACTAAGCATGTTTCTTGGCTCCCTTCTAAAATGAGATTTTCAGCATAAGGACTTTGCTAGCGAGGTTATTTTGTCCCCACAAAACTTTTTATACATCTTCACAAGATTTTATTTACAGAAGTCATCAACTTGAAGCCTTAGCATTACATGCTGATTCTACTTATTCAACTTCTCACCTAACCTAATAAAGATCCTAGTATGCAGGTATCACATGGGTAACTTCTAGAAGTGAAATAGATACATTCAGCCTACATGGGCAATAAGAACTTGAACTTGGAATTCAAAGAAAACATTTTAGGGTCATTGTTATCTAGGAAAAAGTATATTGTTTGTTTGACCAAAAAGTTATTTCAGCATTTCTGTTGCATACCGCTTTTATAGTTATTGGCATAGGTCTTGCAATATTATTGACAGCATATTTTAAACCTATCTTTATTGAATATGTTTGTTTGAAAAAGGAAACTAATAATTCTCAGCATAAGTGGAAACCTAGTTTAACTTTCTAAGAATAGAAGATGACCTTGTCAATAAATCTATTTTGTGGAAAGTTATTTATTTTCTTTTTTTTATTTTTTTAAATATTTTTTTATTTATTCATTTTCAAGCACAGAGAGAAAGTGAGTGAGAGAGAGAAAGAGAGAGAGAGAGAGAGAGAGAGAGAGAGAGAGAGAGAGAGAGAGAGAGAGCACCAGAGCCACCACCTTGTGGGTCTGGCTTATGTGGGTCCTGGGGAATTGAACCCGGGGCCTTAGGCACTGGAGGAAAGTGCCTTAACCTCTGAGCCATCTCTCCAGCCCAAGTTATTTATTTTCTATACCACCTAAAATGATCTCATACTTAAAGCACTGTATCTTGCAGGCCTCTCAGATTTTTAAAAATATATTTTCAACGCTTCAATTTCTACCACTGGGGGGAAATATTGGGAACAAGTTAATTTAGGGTAGTTTTACTCAATTATTCCTCTCCTTTTCTAAAATATACTTGAAGTTCCTGAAGATGAAGGGTCTTGCTAAAATTAAAATGCTTTTATTGCTTTTATTATCTTTCTTGGGGAAAAATGCAAACGATTTATGAATGCACAGTTAAAAAGCAGCTTAATCTGAAAAATTGTAACAGTTACTCTTTAGTAGTTTCCTTTCCTTCTCTTTCTCTCTGTATTTTAGGCCTCAAGGACCAGGTGAGAAACTCCCCAACTGCTCATATTAGGACAGCGGCATCTATCGGCTTTGTGCAGTAGTGCAACAAAGTTCTACAAGACAATGAAGAAAATAAACAATGGGAGACAGTCAAAGAATGTGACAGAAAACATGGGGAAATTCAAGTCTGACACCTGCTGCCAGATTCTGGAAGGTTTCCAGAAACATTAGCAAATCCTGCACAGCATGAATCAGCATATTAGGATATACATATTGTTGCGGTCAGCTTTCTAGTTGCTGCCCAGAAAGAACCCAAGCAAAAGCGGCTTGTGGAGGAATGGGTTTATTTGGCTTACGGACTCGAGGGGAGACTCCATCCTGGCAGGGAAAACGATGGCATGAGCAGAGGGGTGGACATCACCTCCACCATAGCACTGCAAACAGCTGCAGGAAGGTGTGTCAAACACTGGCAAGGGGAAGCTGGCTTAAAACCTCCATAAGCCTTCCCCCGACAACACAGCTCCAGTAAGGTTGTAAAACCCAAACTGCCATCAGCTGAGGTTCGATCACTCAGAACACATTCGTTTGTGGGGGACACCTGGATCAAACCATGACACATATGTCTGAGAAAAAATATTTGGGGAAGAATAACTTGTGACTATAGAGTGTAAATCTGTGGAAATATGAAGATTCACTTATTAGAAAACAGTTCCTCCCCCATGCCTCTTGGTGCGATGCTTCTACAGTTACCATACACTGCTTATTTTTCAATTATGCACTGCCCTGGCAGGCAGGTTTGTGTAAGGCAAAATATGCAAACAAAACACTTTGGGAGTGCAAAATCCAAAATCATAATTTTTATTTTAATTTCATTTGTAAACAATCTTAAGGGGAAAAATCATGCCATCACTTTAGTAAGAACAGATTTTTTAAGGCTCCAAAGTGGAATAAGATACTATGTTTACAAAAAAAGAAAAGAAAGAAAAAGAAAAGAAAAAAGGTAGAAAGGGGCTGGATATTTGGAGATAAGATCCCACAGTGAGTCTTTTGAGCACCTGTGAACTCCAGTTGGAAGCACACCCAAGTCTTAAAAAATACAGCCATTCAGTTGTTTCTGGATGGGTTCTAAGCCAAACCCTTTGAGCCTTGGGAGAAGGGTGTTTTAGAGGCAAGTTTCAATAGGAACAAGGTTGACCACTGTCTGCCGATGTCAGACTCTGAGAACAAATGAGGATAAACAGGAATCTATAGTTCTGGGCTCCTGGCTTTGTAAACTCTAGAAATAAACACACTTTCTGAGTAAGCGATGAGAAGGGTTGGGTCAGTCTCTCCCGACCTCTCTGTGAAGCTCTCATTCCATGCAGTGTCTAAAGAAAAGGAATTTCACATTTTCTTGGAGCCAGCTCTGTTATATTTACTTTTAGATTCTCTCGGGAATTTTCTCAAGTTGAATCCTTTTAGTGTCATATTATGCAATTCTATTCTTTCTTCCATGTTTACAACCAGCCTTCAGATGTTTATAAACAGATACCCTGCCCACGTTAAACAAACACGAAGCCTTTAAATATTATGTCGTTCAGTCACCCAAGCCCTTAGTCAGCTTACTGTGTGTCTCTGCACTGTTTCCAGATGATAATGTGACCTCATTAGCATACTTGAATGAGCTGTACTTTTTGTCTGAGATGTGTTTTGTGTTCCTTTAACTTCCCATCAATTCATGCTACTTTCAAATTGGAACACATGTAAATGTAATTTTGTTTCTCTGTCTTCACTCCTTCACATGTCAGTCTGTGTTTTCCTGTTTAGAAGACATTGTGTAAAGAGTAGTCACATACGAGCAATGGCACTTTCCTTTCCCTTCAATTTCATTGATTTCTAAACCATTTACAGTTCAAAATAGAAAAAAATCTAATTAATATCACTTTTTTTAAAAAATTGAGATAAAAATTTACAACGTTCCTCACAAAAACAGAAACAGTATCATTTAAAAAATTGAGTCACCTCCACCTGGGTGACTTCAGGATGTAAATATTCTTTCTGGAATCCTGAGGTCTTAACCGGTAGATTGGTCTCAAGCTGAAAAGACTGGACGCCAAGTGTATCACTTTATCCTCTCTTGCCCTCTGCCTAGATCTCCTCATTGACTTCATTATGTGACCAGCACCATCTTTTCGAAGCCAGCACTTACAATTCACCCATCTTACTTTTCAAAGGGAAGCAGTGAAAGGCAGGTGCATCTTATTCATCCATCCTCCTGTTTCCTCATCGTGACCGGCATCTATCCAGTTCCGATCTTCTGAGCGTGGATCCGCATCAAGTTCTAGGCTCTTCTCGGCCAATCCCTTAGCACCATGAGTTCCTCCTTTTGAGTGCAGTTTGGGTCTTCTCTCAGACAACCATTCCCGACAGGCCCCAAAGGACCTACTCATAAAACACAAATGCCTCACCCAGCACTCACATCTGCCCGGAGCTCATGCAGCCAACCCGATTTATTCTTCCTTCCATCTTGTGACAGAGTCTTGGACCCAATAGACACACACACACACACACACACACACACACACACACACACACACACACTAAATAAAATGTGTTAACAAACTATCCCTTGTGCTTTAATAGATATTTCAGTAAATCCTGTCTGAGAGATCTCATAATACTTGGGTTTCTTTAGCATATTAATAGGTCAGAGAAAGATCCCCATAGTGAGAACAGCCCAATGGAAAGAATTATTGTTTCTCTAAGTTGTTGTTGAAAATTAGTTCTTTGAATCACACAGCATATACTTTGTGACGCCAAGTCTTCTTATGCATTGAAGCTGCTGACCATCATGGAGCCCCGAGCGAGGGGTCTAGCAGTGTGCGGGGGAGCTATGTCCAGCAGGTAGGTGTGCAGATAGGCTGCTGTGATGGCTTTTTTCTTACCTTACCCTCCACTGCCCGAGACCCCAGGCAACATTTTGCTTCTTGCTTTTCACTTGTTTTTGCTATAGTCACATTTTATCCATAGAAGCTGCCAACAAATAGTCTTCGAAATTATTCACACTATTTTAAATGATTTTGTAACCAAAAAGTAAAGCGGAATTTATGAAAGTAAATTTAAGAGCAAGAGTTTAGGAATCATACACTATACTTTAAATATCACGGATGTTGATGAAGTAATCCCTTCTACACTTTTCCTTGTTTATTTCACCTTTATCAACAACCTGCCAAAAATACTTCAGGTAATTTATTTCTTTTTCCTTTTTCAGTAACATTAAACATTAACTTTTATAAATCTATAAGGACATTAGGTTGTAATCTGGCCAAAACTTTGCTAAAATAAGCAAACAAACAAAAACCTCTAGATGCAGACAACTCATGTGACTTGCTGACTAGATGTTGAAGAAATAGAAGAGGAATGCAAGTCCCTCAGCTCTTCCAAGGATGCTTGAAGTTTTTAAAGATGCGTTTCCTACTGTGTCTTGTAGCATGTTGGGAAGCTCGGCCCAACAGATGCACACACAGGTTGCTTGGAAACTCTGCTTGTAAATGACAAGTCTTTAATATAATCAGCAAGACTAGGCACCCTTTAAAAATACTTTTATTTTTTTATTTTTTGTGACCACAGAGAGAATGAGGATGTAAGAAAGAGCTGGACACTCCAGGGCCTCCAGGGACTGCTTAGCAAGTCCAGATGCATGTGTCACTTTGTAATCCAGCTTTATGGGGGTTCTAGGGAATCAAATTAAGGCTATCAGGCTTTGCAGGCAAGTGCCCATTCTGAGCTATCTCCTCAGCCCTAGAACACTTTAAAAAATTAGAAACTTTGTTGTATGGACAAATCATGCTTTGGTCTCATTCCCCTCTTCCTCACCCCCATCCCACTAAGGATTCGTCAGTGGGGCTATGAGTTATGGGTTATGAGAGCAGCAGTCAGTCATGGGTGGGGAGGGCAATGCCTCTGGATATGCTTTTGCACCCTCTGGCTCTTGCAACCTTTCTGCTCTCTTTTCCTCAGTGTTCCCTGAGCCTTGTGGGTGTGTGATAAGTCTACTTTAGTGTCAAGCTCTCAGCGACTTCTGGATTTCTGCTTTGATATGTCTGAGTGTCCTTTGGTGTCTATGGCATTTTGATGGCCCAGGTGGCAGGCTTGCTGTGAGAATAGCACTCATGCTTAGCCCGCCAATTCCTCTGTGGCTTCAGCTGGATCCTGGATGGTGTGAAAAGGAGGTTCGACTCATGATATAGAATCGGCTCTCTTTTCTTGCCCTGTTGATGGATTTTGGCTGTCCTCAGTTTTCAATGCTTTCAGTTAAAGAGAAAACAGATTCCCCAATGAAGAGTGCCAGCAGCATAGGTAACGGGATAGACATAGTTAACCAAGAGAAACTGTGATGGTGTTTCCTCTACTTCTAGTGGGACCTTCTCTCTCAAATCCCTCCCTAGTCTCCACAGGGAGACTGGTTCCCAATTCCGGCTATGAGTTCCTTCCTATTGATCAGGTCTGTTAGTCAATCATAGACCATTGGTTACCCAACTAAGCTGAGTGCCACCATTGCCCAGGCATCTACACATCATCCGCTGATGGATTTTTGTATAGAAATGAGCCCTGCTTATTGTCTCCAACGGCTCATGTATCACTTTCCAGAAGTATGAGGGCTCGCCATCACGGAGCTGGGTCCTGGAACACACTTTTAATTTAAAACTTACATCAACTCTGTTAGAGTAAACCAGGATTTGAATTTTTAGGTGTAGTTTTAGTACAAAACTTTAAAAATTAAAAAAATTAATTCTGGGCTGGAGACATAGCTCAGTTGGAATGTTAACATGATATGCCAAAAGCCCCAAGTTCCTTCCCCAGCACTACGTAACAATTGGTGGTCATGGAGGCAGGAGGAGCAGAAGTTTATGAGTTTCTACATTCAAAGTTCAAGGCTAGCCTAGAAGCACATGAGACTGTCTCAACAATAAATAAATAAATAACTTCAGAGACATTTGATAACATGAGAGTTTTCTCAGTGTTGGGTAACTTTTCTAAAATCACTGCCAGTAAATTTTGAATAAATCACCATGAGTCTCAAAAGGCAGTTAAACTATAAGCCAAGCGTGTTTCCCTCCCAGTGCTCAGAGTCTGGCCACACAAGCTGAAATACAATTGTACATTGAATGAGGTGTCTGTTCACAACAACTGGGAGTGTTTCATTGTATGTTTGACATCAGACATTTAATATCATCAGACATTTCATATATTATTTGGTCATAAAATTTTATTGTCTTTGACACAGAACTTTTTGATTTTGGGGGTGTGTGGAGTATGCATGTGTTTATGCTGAAGCGCTCTGCAGGCCCTCGGAGGTTGTAGGCTGTCTCCCTGCACTGCTCTTCCACCGTATTTCCCTGAGATAATTTATCTCACTGAGATGGAGCTCCTGGTTACTAGGTGAGACTGACTGATCAGGGAGTCGCAGAGATCCTCCTGTCTCCACCCCATCAACACTGGAGTTACATGAATGCCCACAGATGTCCACCCTCTTATTTGGATGCTGGGGAGCCAACTCGGGTTCTCCTGCTTGCACTGCACTGACCACTGGGCCTTCTCCCCACCTCACACATAACTTTACTTTTATATTTATTTGTAAGCAGGGATCTACAGAGAGAGAGTAACAGAGACAGTGAGTATGGGAACACCAGGGCCTTTAGTCCTTGCAAAGGACCTCCAGATGCATGTGCCTCTGTGCATCTGGCTCATGTGGGCACTGGAGAATTGATCTTGGGTCTTGGGCTTTGCAGGCAAGCTCCTTGATCACTTAAGCCATCTCTCAAGTGCATTCATATATGAAAAAAAAAGCAACTCCTCATTATTGTCTCTGGTCTGTAAACCCTGCATAATGAGGTAGATTAACTCAGGTCTAATTTTACCTTCTATTATAGAGTCTACCCCAGCACTTTGGAGCTCTTCCTGATAAAAATAGAAGACAATATTCAGTTTCTCTACTTCTTCTAGCTATATTTTGCTATGATTCCTTAACACACTGCATCTGTGATTCAAGTACTTGTGATAAGTAAGTTTTTCAAAGGGTTACTTAATTCATCCCACGGGAGACTTTCATGCTTTTTTTGTTGCTTTTGAGTCGGGGTCATGTTATATAGCTCTGATGGCCTGGATCTTGCTATTTGACCAGGTTGGCCTCAAACTTTTGTTGGACAACTGCAGGCTATTTTAAAAAAGAGCGTCTGTGACTTTAGTCTTGGTTTTAAATTTTCTATACAATCTGAACTTTGAGATTGTCTAAATCATAGAACAATTTGTCTGCCTATGATGTTGACCCCAAAATTTTTATTTTCATTCATAACCTGTCCTTATATGAATTCATCTATATTCAAAACTCTATTTCTTGCAGGCTGTTCCCTCATTTTAATATTCTCAAATGATTTCTTATACTATGGCTTGATGTGATTTTATTGCAAGGCTTCCAGAACTTTCTTGTGAGGAAATTAAGTAAAGAAATGAACACACACACCAGTCCTTAATTGCTGTTGACTTTACCTAGACCCTCCAAAGCCCCCTAAGTTTCTCATGGAGTGTGGTCCCCAAAGCTGTAATCCCATCCCAGATGAGCCATAACTCTGAGCAAGAGAAGACCAACCGTCTCTCATATGTTTCCAATATATTTCTTAACATGTGAAGAATATAAGAATATTCTTCATGATAGTCTCACCAACACTTGAGCATATTTGTTAAAAAAATAATCTAGTTACGCTAGTTATTCTATAAAAGTTTGGAATTCATCATCCCAAAGCATTTGTGGTATTTCCTGTCCTGAAATTCACTTCCATAGTGTTATTAGAGCAACAACCGTACAGCATTCTTCTGAATGTTGGCTTAGATTTTATGGAACAAAATGGGTTAATATCATAAAAGACAAGATACTTGAGTCAACATTTCCCCCTCTGTAGAGTCCTCAATAATGTCACATGTATCTTCTTCTCTATGTGGCACTCTGATACTAAATCAAAATGTCATTTACGCTATCCTGATTTTCAGTTGAAAGTCATTTAGTATCAGTGTCAAAAGAAAATGTTCAATCTTATTAGATAAAATATGAGTTTTGAGCAGTTGGAGATTTATCTAAGTGGAAGAGGGTTTGGTTCTTTAGCATCAGGGGGGAAAGAGCTTGGATAAAGAAAGAATTTATCATTGAAACAACAAGAAAACAAAAGCAATAGTAAAAATATTCTTTTTCTCAAAAAACAGCATTTCAACATATTAATCTCACCAGTAATTTTGTATGAAACACATATTATGTAAAACAGAAGTACAATTCATCACTGTGCTACATATTTGGAGGTGCTCTCTGAAAACCTATGAAAATTTATAATTTGCACTAGCAACCTGTTAGATACCCAGTACCATACGGAGTTGTAATGATGCACAAGTTCACTGATAATTTCCATCTAATCTCTAATCAGCCCTGTATTGTCCTGTAGGTGACCGTCAAGGGAAAGAAGAGTTGGAGAAGTGCCACGAGATCCTCAGGAAGGGGGAGGGGAAGAGAGAAGGATTTGATGAAGGAGCTACAAAGAAATATATGCTGGTCTAGATGGTCAGAACTGTGGATGTTCACATATGCTCTTAACAAGAATTCCTTTGACAGTCATACCCATAATCCTGTAGGACCAACTCAGGGTCGATTATATAAAAGCCACCCAGTAAATGTTTGTGCATAATTGTGTATGAGTATGTGTGCGCATGAGTGTGCAGGCATATGTGCACACACACACACACACGTGGTCATGTGGAGGCCAGAGGACAACCATGGGAGACATTCTTCAGGCACCATCTACTTTGGGAGACAAGGTTTCTCATTTGCTTGGAGCTCACCAACAAATCTAGACTGTCTAGCCAAGGAGCCTCAGGTTCTCTCAGCCCGCTGTGGGGGTTGCACGCAACCAGATTTTTTTTTTAATTAAGTGGGCTCTAGAGATCAAACTCAGGTCCTCATGTTGCCTGATGAGCATGGTTTTGTCTGAGCTCTCTGCACAGCCCCTACATATAATAATTGAATCCGAACTCACACTTCAAGCTTGATATTAATGATAGCTTCTCATGTTTCCTTAAAGCACTTTTTCTGGGATTTGGGTTAATTATGGCTGTGTATATTTGAAAGTTCTATATCATAAAACAAGAAAATTTCTATGTATCTCAAACTAAATGGTATTGTATTGTAGGGGATAGAGATGGTCTCTCTCCCTGTGTCTCTGTTCTTCTGCCCCTCTTCTCTCTCTCTCTCTCTCTCTCTCTCTCTCTCTCTCTCTCTCTCTGTGTGTGTGTGTGTGTGTGTGTGTACAATGAAAATTATTAAAGACAGCATTTATAAAGTTCTTTGCTTGTTTTAACCTCAATTTAAGTTTAAGCAATTTAAGTAGTATCCTTTCATGGTACCAAGTAGATAATAAGAGACTAGGATGAATGTGAAATACAAGCACAAAATTGGAGAATGAGCCCAGGCACTAGGAATACAGAGGTAGGAGGAACACCAGGAGTTCACAGTCAGCCTGGGCTGGAGTGAGACCCTGTCTTAAAAAAAAATCAAAAATGACGATACTTTCAGTTTTGTATTAAAATACACCATCATGACTATGCTGAGTTGTCAAAGAATAATATTTTTGGTTTAAAATTATTATTTTTCTAACATTAAATGAGTGTTAATAAATTAATGCTCCCCAGCACCTCATAGTAGCAATAGCAGAAAAAATTCATTCGGAGCCTCTTGGATAGGTACCATCAACCCCTTTAGCATCCTGACATGGAGGGACTTTAATTGTTGGTTTCAAATACCCGTCACCATCAGGAACACAGCTGGATACTGACAGATGTGACTTGGGAAAAAGCTTTTCGGATTACTTTGAAGTTGATTGGACTAAACACACAAATTTTACAGTTAGTGGCAGATTTCTCTTTAAGATATATTTAAGTAAAGTATCCCATAAACCAATGACATTACAAACTATCCAGAATAAGAAACCTCAAAGGAAAATTCTCCTCAGTGACAAAGTGTTAATCAAATAAGCCAAGAAAACATTTTTCCCAAACCTGTCATTTCCATGCCGAGGGTTACTCACATTTGGATACGGCCCATTTTAACTCTTTCCATTTTGATTCTGAGTGTCTTCAGTTTTGAAACAGTCATTTCTGGAAGTTGTGAGAACGGGAGCATGCATGGGGCCAGGGTGAATAGTGTGGTTTTAGATACAGCAGAGAGCATATGTTTTGGGGATCCCACTATTTTGTGCCTGGCTGTGACGTTTAACCTGAGTCTGTTGAAGAATGTGAACCTCCATACCAGATGGAAAGTCGATGTCTCCAGGTTCCCTGAGTCATCTACTTTATGCAGAGTGGCTGAAGAGTGACTCATTTACTCTCTAAAGGACACAAAGGGACAACAAGCCAGTGGCTGTCCTGGCTAGAATGCCTCAATTTTGCTCCCGACTGGAAGAGAGCCAGAAATCCCTTTTTTGATTGAGTAGTAATTCATTGAAGAATTACAACACATTTAAATTAAAATCAAAAGTAACAGTATTAATGTCCATAGGTTTGAGCTGGAGAAATGGCTCAGTGATTAAAGGTGCTTGTTTACAAACCTGATGGCCCGGGTTAAATTTCCTAGTGCCCATGTGAAATCAGATGCACAGAGCGGTACATGCATCTGGAGTTCCTTCGCAATGGCAAGATCCCCTGGTGTGTCCCTACTCAATCTCTTTTCAAAGCAGAGAGCCTAACAGTAAACTGTACACCAGCAAGAGGAAATGAGGGATGAACTACTACTTTACCATAATGCGCAGAAAGAAGGAAAGAAAAAAAGATGGAGAGAAAGAGAAAGGAAGAAAGGAAAGAAAAAAAGGAAAGAAAGTAATAAACAAAGAAAAAAGTAACATGAGATGCATGAATTGATCAATGCTAATGTTTATCCAAAGTTATTTCCCACCCTGTTCCCAAGTTTTCCAGTCCTTGATTAACCAGCCATGTGTGAATATGACATCAAGCACGTCACCCTCATCCTCTCAGTGTTCTCTCTTGGGGAATTCCCTACGATACCACTAGGCAGCTGTCTTTGTCATTTGAGTCACAGAGAAGCACTTATTCTAGAAAGTTTACTTACCATGGGTTGATGGTCTGCAGAACTGTCAGACAGACTCTGGCTGCTCTGGGAGACCTGCCACGAGCACCCCTTTGCTCTCAGCTCTGAGCTGGATGCAAAACAAATGAAGACGTTACTCTTTTTAGAATTAGAGACCAGAAGATAAAATACAGAAGCGGAAACTCCGAGAGTTAATGGTGATGAGCACATCCAGCACAGGACGGGAAAGAGCTGCATGGTTCGGGTGGAACCGTCAGCAGGCTCCGCGTCCGCTTCCTAACGACACCTCGTAGCTCCAGCATCAAGTCATGCTTTGTGCATCTAGTGTTTTCTGCTGGAAGCATGGCAGACACGGCAGCAACGCTATGGATCCAGAGCTCAGCGTAGAGTTACGGTTTCTGTGTGTGAGCCAGGTCTAGTGAGACAGGCCTATCGTCCCCACTGCTGGGAAGCCTAAAGCAGGAAGATCTCAGGGTTAAAGCCTGCCTGATTTACTGGGCAAGTTTAACACCATCCTGGGCAACTTCATAAGACCCTGTTTGAACATAGAAAATGCCAGTGGGTGCTTGGGCTACCAACCTGTGGTAGGTGCTTGACTCCCATCAAGAGACCCCGAGTTCAAACCTTAGTACTACAAAATAATGAATTAAATACATAACTGCAAACATGCTACATTTCGTTTCCTAATATGCAGAACAGAAGGGATCTGGCTAAGAGATCCACCCCTAATGCTCACTCTAATATAAGTATAAAGTAAAAAGTCTATCATCCCGGACCTTTTTAAAGGACTCTCTTGTTTTCTAGCCAGATCTACAAAGGCTACATAAATATATCCAACAGCATAGTGACTATTTTCTTCATATTTCTTCATGTTTTCTGTGAAGATCACCTGAGAGTTACGGAGCAACTGGTGTGTGAGTCTGACTGTGAATTTAGCATCCGAGGGCCTGTGCTAATCCAGAGTAATTACTTCTCAGATCCAGATGGTCCTGGGTGTGTGGATAAGTTTGTTATTCGCATGGTGCTTTGTCACAATTTCTGAATGAGAAGGGGGAGGCGAGATAGGAGTTCCGTCAGTAGGCATCACTACACACAGGGAAAGAGGCATGGACAGTCTGGTGAAATGTACACAAACATGCGACCTGTATGTAATGTGTGACTATTTGCTTGTATTCATATACAAGATTTACTTAATTAGGACCCGTACTGCAGCAGGCTGAGTGTCTTCAGCAGGTAGCAGACACCTTTGATCCACTTAGTAGACTTGTTTCTCCCCAAATGTCTCATCCATAGCTCTCTAAAATGATTTTCAATTTCCCAAAACTAAGAATGACTTGTTTTGGCAGAGCTAGGCAAAGCTTTATTTTGGAAAAGACAACTGAATAGGGTTGTGGTGGAGAGCATGGGCCAGAAGGATACCCCAGGCAGGAGACTCCTTCCAAGGTTAGTCTGAGGGTTAGGGCTGAGCCTCAGGTGGGTCTCTTGTTCCCTGTGCTGTTCCATGCAGTTGTCCTCCTCATGGACTGGGGGTAGGGGGCCGGGCACGGGCTGGCAGGGGCTGCAGTGGCCATTCACTTGGACAGGATGTCAGAGGACTCGGACACCAGCTTCCCGCTCCGGGTCTCAATCTTCTTCACAACTACAGCCTTGGTAAGGCTGAAGATGCTGGAGCTCCCAGCAGAGCTGAAGCTGGTGGGAAGGAGCCGACTCCATAGCTAAGGCCAGGGCTAGTGAGGCCCCGTGGCTGAGCTCACTCCTCCTGAATAGCCACTGGTGGTCTTCCTATGGATACTCGTGTCTGCATTCCAGACTCCTCCGGCTCTCCTCGCCCTCCAGCAGCTTCCTGTAGGTGCTGATCTCGATGTCCAGTGTCAGCTTGAGGTCCATGAGCTCCTGGTACTCACACAGCTGGTGGCCATGTCCCCTTCAGCATCCTTAATGGCCATTTCCCCACGATGCTCAGCATCAGGATGGCGGCCTCCAGGGTTGCCCTCTGGCCTTTGAGGCCCTCGATCTCCGCCTGCCAGCGGCTGATGTTCATGTCAGAGATCTCCCTCTTAGTGTTCCGAAAGTCATCATGGTGCTTCCCAGCCTGCGTCTGCAGCTCCTCGTACTTACCTGGTGCATGCTCTTGGCCTCCACTCGGCTGCGGCTGGCGATGTCCTCATACCGGGCTTGGACCTGGGCAATGATGCTGTCCATGTCCATGGACCACAGGTGTGTCTGAGATCAGGGACTGCAGCTCCCGGATCTCCTCTTCATGGATCTGCCGGAGGAAGTTGATTTCATCACTTAACCCTTCCAGGCGAGACTCCAACCCCACCTTGTTCAAGTAAGCTTCCTCCACACCCTTCTTGGTGAGGACAAATCCATTCTCCATCTCCGTACGCTCGTTGACCTCACCCTCGTACTCATTCTTGAAGTCCTCCACCGGTCCCTGCATGCTGCCGAGCTCTGCCTCCAGCTTCAGCTTCTCTGGGCCCAGGGCTTCCAGCTGCCTCCGCAGGTTATTAATATAAGTCTTGAACACGTTGTCCATGTTGCTCCGAGCCGTCTTCTGCTGCTGCAGCTGACTCCACTTGATCTCCAGCATCTGCTGCTCAAGAAATCAAGGCTTAAGGAGGTCAAGTCACTTGGTAAGTAGGAAGCAGAGCAGAGTCTCAGTGCAAGTGCAAGAGACTCTGGAAATGAAGTGAGACAGCCAGGAGATGAATCACCATGGCTGGCTCACACCATGTCGGGGAAAAAAAATAAACAGACAAAAACCAAAACCAAAGATAATTATTTGGTGTGGAATGTATGAAACCATGTGAAAATACATATAGGGTTATAGACTATTGGCTTTAAGTTAAAACAGAAAATAACTGAAATTATCTCTAATCAGCATTTCTGCAGCAGGTTTTCAAGTAAACAACAGGCTTACCATCCCACAAACTGAATTAAGGGGTGTTTACCAACCTACAAACTTATAGTAGGCCTGCAACTAAGTGAAATCTCTCAGGAAAAAAGGAAAATACTTCTGATATTATTAGTAATTGGCCACTGCCAGTAGTCTGGCATTTCTGTGCACGTTGGGGGGGGGGCGAAACCCTGATGGGAAAATTCCTTGGGCTGGTTCTCATGCCGTGGGTAAAGCGTTCCTCAATCCTTGCAGGGAGGCGGTGCTTCTGGTCACCGTGGCCACTGGTGTAGGATACCATTACCATCATGGTGTCCGTGGCCAAGAGACATGGCAGAGAGATGAGCAGGATGTTTATTCCATTCTACCCTCACGTGTTCCAGTTCCCTGATTTTTTTTCCACTTGGGTTTTGATACTTGATGTCAACTCAGCAGAACATGCCTTTGGACCAGGTCCTTTCAAGGCCCATTGAGTGTTCACAAAACCTAACAGTGTAACTTGGAAGGTACATATCGGCTGTAAGAAACAGGAGTGGTTCAAAGAGAACAGGAGGGTGCTCCTGTGCTGGCTGGAATGCCACAGGGCGTAGGTTCAGGAAAGTCCCAGGCTTCATAACCTTACTTACTACCCTCCTATCATGATCAAAGTTCCCTAAGCAAATGCATTTACGCTTATAAATCAATTATGAAAAAATAGATCCAGAAAAATGAAAGATGTCTACAGGTTCTTGGCAAATGAAAACTAAGAGACATGTGACGAGTTGTCAAAGTTCTTGTCCTCAGTGCAAAAGCAATCTAGTCAAAACTGTGATGAAGCCCAACCAACGAGCCGCAGGCAGATAGCTGACATCCTGGCAAGAGATGAGCCACCCCAGACCTACCGTGGAGGCTCCACATGGAACCCCGCAGAGAGTGCTGGGATAAGCAAGAGACCCATAACCACAGCCATTCAGTCAACTCAGGATGAGCCAGTGAGACAGACACCAATGATTTCAACACAACCTAAAGCAGAAGTACAGAGACCCCTAAGACCTCAACAATAAAGCAGCCTTAATACTTACCCACCATGACTCAGGGAACTGAGCAGAAGAGAGGGTGGAAAGATTGTAAGAGCCATGGTGGGGGAGAATATCCAGAGACATCGCCCCTCAGTAACAACATGCAAAGGGGGGTACCGGGTTGACTCCTAGGCTATCCATAACCCCCTACCCCATCGACTGATCCAGACTGCCCATGGAGGAGGATCTCCAACTGACTGGGAACAAGGAGGAGGGAAATCGGGGAACTGGGGACACCAACATATTATTTGTTCATTCAGTATATGTAAATATGAACAATAAAGATATAATTTAAAAATTAAAAATAAGGCATCCAATTCTGTTCCATTGCTCTGTCTGCCTGTTTTTATGCCAGTACCATGCTGTTTTCGTTTACTATGGCCTTGTAGTATGTCTTCAGATCAGACATGGTGATACCTCCTGAGTATTTTTACTTGGGATAGCTTTGGCTATCCAAGACCTTTTGGGCACCCATATAAATTGAGAGATTATTTTTTTAATGTCTGTGAAGAAAGAGGATGGGATTTTTATTGGCATGGCATTGAATCTGTAAATTGATTTTGGAAGGATTGCTGTTTTTACTATATTAATTCTCCCTATCTAGGAGCATGGAATATCTTTCCATTTTTTCACATTTTCCTCTAGTTCCTTCCTGAGCATTTTAATGTTTTCATTATACAAGTCTTTCACATCCTTGGTTAGTGTTATTCCAAGGTATTTGATTTTTTTTTTGAGGCTATTGGTAATGGGACAATCTCTATGATGTCTTTTTCTGTATGTGTATCATTTGCATACAGGAAGGCTTCTGATTTTTGTGTGTTAACTTTGTACCCTGCCACTTTGCTGAAGGCGTTTATCACCTTCAGGAGTTTACTGATCCTATTCTTCGGGTCTGTTATATATAGGCTCATGTCACCTGCAAAGAGGGATAGTGTTACTTCTTCCTTTCCAACTTGAATCCCTTTTATGCCTTTCTCCTGTCTTATTGCTTGGTCTAGAACTTCAAGCACTATGTTGAAGAGCAGTGGTGATAGTTGTCATCCCTGTCTTGTTCCTGATTCAAGTGGGAACTCCATAAGTCTTTCCCCATTGAGTATGATTTGGCTTTAGGCGTTTTGTATATTGCCTTTATTATGTTGAAGTATAAGCCATCTATGCCCAACCTCTGGCAAGTCCCAATTTCCAGTCTACTTTTGTTTTTGCTAATGTCTCCTGGAAGTCGTTCGTGAGCATGGTTAAGTCCTCATCAAACTTAATAAGCTGGTTATCTAGCTCCTCCCATAGTTGGTTCTCCTTTCATTCACTTACTGTGGTTTTGACATCAGTCAAGTTTTTCTCCATTAGGTTCAGTCTTAAGTCTATGCCAGCATTGTTGAGTTTCATGTCACTTACATCTTTTTTGACAGCTCTCATTTCAGCCATCATAATGGTCATGATCTCATTGCATGTATGACCAGGAGTTAATTTATTCTCATTGGGGGTTGTGGTTTTATCTCCTGTATTAGTCAGGGTTCTCTAGAGAAAACAGAGTTGACAGAATGGATTGTAGTAAAAGGGAATTGATTGGGGTAGCTTACGACAGTCCAACAATAGCAGTCTGCAGGCCCACAGGTGAAGAAACCAGTAACTGTTCAGTCCACGTGGCTGGAGGCCTCAGCAGTCCCAATCCAGCCCAGAAGGCCTGATGGCTCCCTGGGGAGAGGCAGCTCCTCAGTCCATTATGTAAGCCTGAGGAAACTGGGTTCCAATGTCCAAGAAGGGTAGGAGAGCAGGATGCGAGTGCAAGTCAGGAACAAGCACCAGCAGCCAACAAGCTGAGAGAATTTCTTCCCCTTTATATAGCCTTAGAGTGGGGTCATGCAACCCTTACCCAGACTTAATGGCTTCCTGAGTCTCTGGAATTTCCTTCCTGCATGGCCCACACAGGAAAGGAGGTTTACTTCTAGCTTCTTTATATCCTGCCCCCTACTGAGAGGCTGCCTTCCTGTAAACATCCTCAGAGACCCACCCAAGATAATTAAAAAGATCAAGTTGACAACAAAACCTAACCATCACATCTCCCCTGTGACCTTGTTGGCTTCTTCCATTGTGGGACTAGGTGTCCTAGGTTGGGGAGTCTCTGCCTGTATTGCTGTGGTTTTTTTAAGTTGGTTTCTGCCCATTTCTTGAAAAGGGTCTAGTTTTCTTGTTGTGGGGGCCACTACAAGATTTTTATGGGTATGCTGGGCATATTTTGTTGTATGTACTATTTGTGTTTGGGTTAGTGTTGCATCCACAGATGCGTTAGTTGCAGAGGTTATGTGTGTGCCAGCTGCTCTGTATTAGTATATGATATACAATATAGTGTGTGGGACCAAGATCTTCTTTGGGTGTAGAAACCATTATGTGTTTCTACTGGGGCTCAGGTATTCAGAGCAGGTCTACTTGCTCCTCTACCCCTCCTTATCCCAGCAGGGTGGGTTTTGAGATCTCCCTTTTATCCCTCTGGGAAGTACCTAAGAGGGAGCTTTTGTTCTCAATTTTGAATTGGAGCAATTCCCTTTAGGGGTGCCATTTGGCATGTTCTGTCTGGAACAATGTTACACTACTAGGTTTAAGCTTAACCAGAATCTCTCCTGTTTGAGGTGTTCTGTCCCCAGGCAGGTGCTATCACTCACCAGACTAGAATGTCCTGCTCCTGAATGGTTAGGCTGTGAGCCACCACATTGGCCTCCTCCCCCCCCCCCCAGGGGAACTCCCCTGACTAATACAGGAGATAAAACCACAACCCCCAATGAGAATAAATTAACTCCTGGTCATACATGCAATGAGATCATGACCATTATGATGGCTGTTTGTGTCCCTTGGCTCCCCCAGCCCAGATAGGCCAGTGCTATTCTCCAGCCTGTTGCTCTCCAGGCTGGGTTCCACCCTTCCCCTTTAAGGGGCAGATGCAGAGTCCATAGGGAGCACCTTCCCCTCCCCACACTCCATTGACTAGCTTCCTCCCTCTCACAAGTACAACACATCTCAGAGGCTTTCTTAGGAATGTACAGACCAGGTTGGAGGTAGCTGAGTCATATCTGCTTTCTCTTCATTTCCCTGTGGCTCAGCGGTCTGGGCAGTGACCTTCTCTGTCTTGCTCTGTGTCTCTGTCGGCTGAAACTGTCCTTGGCGAGATTTCCTGGTCTGGACCAGGGTACAGATGCTGCAGCAGCTGACGGGAAGCCTGTAGGATGAGGAAGGCTGTGGGAGCACTGAGTTCTGTGGGAGGAGGAAGTCAAGGAGCACAGGGGTCTGTGGGAAGGAGGAAGAGAGTGGGAACTCAGGGTCTGTGGGAGGAGGAAGATAGGAGTAGCAGCTGGTGGGAAGCTTGCAGTGAAAGCTTTGGGGCTGTTGAGAGGGTATCCAAAGACCTCAGGGAACAAATAGAGGGGAGAGCCACCGGCCTGGGGACTTATGTGTGAGGAGAGCTGCCAGGTCCAGGAGCTTGTGCTAGAGGAGAGCCTGTCAGGGCAGAAGGGTGGATGGCTGGGTGGTGAGCAGAGGGAGAGAGAAGCACAGTCCACCGAAATCTCTGGAAGGTGTCTGGCAGGTTAAAAGAGTGGGTGATGGGGTGGGGAAGAGAGGGAAAGTGAAGCACCAAGGACCCCAAATCACTGGTAGGGGTCTGAGGGGGTGGAAGCTCTGGGTGGGGGGCAAAGGGAGAGAGAAGCACAGAGGCCACCAGTGGCTGGGTGGGGGGTGGAGGAGGGTATGAGGATGGTGCAGAGCAGCTGGGCCACCAGAGAGGCCTGGCTTCCCACACAAAAGTGTGGTTGGGAGGGAGTGGAGGAGGGAAAGAGGAGGACGTAGAGCCACTGGACCACCAGAGTGGCCTGGGTGCCCGCACTGATGTGTGGCTGGGTGGGGGTGGATGAGGGAAAGAACAGGGTGTGGAGCCAACAGGTCACCAGAGAGGCCTGGCTGCCTGAATGGAGGTGTGCCAGGGTGGGGTGGAGTAGGCAAAGAAGAGGGTGCGGAGCCTCCAAGTCACCAGAGATGCCTGGCTGCCACTTGGAAGTGTGGGAGGGAAAGAGGAGGGATCAGATTCCCCAGACCACCAGAGTGTGGGAGGGAAAGACAAGGGTGTGGGGCCACCTGGTACCCAGAGGGGCCTGGCTGGCTGCATGGATGTGTGGGAGGGAAAGAGAAGGGTGAAGACCTTCCTGGTCTCTGGAAGGGCCTGGCTGCCCAAACAGCGGTGTGGAAGGGAAGGAGAATGGCCTTAAATGTATTTTCTGTAAATAACTAAAAAGAGAAGGCAAATAATACTAAGTGCTGGAGAGGATTTAGAGAAACTAAAATTTTAACACTCTGCTACCAGACTTATGTATTGGTTAACTCACTTAAAAAAATTTTTTTTGTTAAGTCCTACTAATGCTGATCATCTGTGTGTGCTATGATCCAGCAATTGGCACCTAGGAATATAGAAAACTGTGCCAGAAAGGAATGCCTCAAAATATTCAAAATTAGCTCCAAGCCTGCACCCTCCCTCTACACCACCCCTCTCCCAGTGGTCTGGTCTCTTTCCAGGCCCTCCCCACATGTTCTTTCTCTCTCTCTCTCTCTCTCTCTCTCTCTCTCTCTCTCTCTCTCTCTCTCTCTCTCTCTCTCTCTC
>PVHP010016433.1:0-14376 GCA_004024765.1 Zapus hudsonius | reverse complement strand
GTGGAAACCAGCCTCCAGGCACCAGCTACAGAGGAAACTGCAACTGCAAAAAACTCTCCCCCAGCTCCAGCTGTTGTGGGAGACCGACTCCCACCAGGGCTTTGGGAGAGAAGCAGCCCTGCTGCAGCTCCAGGGTTTGGCAGGGAAAGAAAAGCTCTACACCCAGTGGCCTGAGTCATATTGACAAACAAAGAAGCAAGTCACCACCCACTCCAGCCTCACAAAGACAAAACACCCTTGAGAAAGACTGGTGAGGCTGAGGTGTGGTGAGGGTGAGGGGTGCTGAGTGTCCAGGGGCAGGGACATTAGGGGTGCCAGAGTGTTTAGGATGGGGCACTCAGGGTGGATGAGGTACAGAGATTGGGATTAGTGCTGTCAGTGAGATTTGGGCTTGTTTTAGCCACACACTCCTGGGATGAATCTCCAAACCAGGCACAGTTTTGGGAGGAAAGTATTAATGGAAGCAACAGATCCAGGGGAGGTTCTAGAATGGAGAAAGAGGCTGTCCCTTTTTCACAGGTCCAAGCAGAGAAATAAACCCACCACCAGCACCTCAAGCAAGCACACTCAAAAGTAGCAAAACAGCAGAAACTCCAGGCTTGAGCTCAGAGGGCACTTTGGGGATGTATAGCTGGAATTCCAGATACACCCAGAAACACCTTATGGCTGGACCCTAGTATCAGGCCACAGTGACATACCTCTAGCCAAACAGCAGGAGAAAAACTTTAATAAACTCTTGAATCTATTGGGGGACACTCCTTCAAATTACCACAATCCAACCCTGGCCCCTAATAGATTTATAATGATCTTCCATTGTATATTATGTTCAGTCCAACTTTAAAAGTCCCACAGTCTTTACCAACTTTAAGGCCGTTCCAAAGTCCCAAGTCTTATCTGAGATTTAAAATTGTCTTTTAACTGTAAATTCTGTAAAATCAAAACAAGTTACAAACTTAACATATAATGGCACAGAGTAAAAATTTTCAACTGTTATGAGGCATAACAAGATTGGACCAATGTAAACTCAACAACCCTTGGGCAAACATCAAACATCTGCAGTTCAAATCCAACATCACAACCAGTGACTGCTAGTCTCTGGATTTTCCAATTCTGTCCTTTCAGCTTGGCTGAGTAGCTGGGATCAACTTCCATCCTGAGCCAACAGCACTCCATGGTAGCTCTTGCATAGTCCTGGTATATCCAAAACATCTTCAGATCTCCATTGCAAACCACAGTCTACCTTCCAATGGCTTCACTGGCCAATCAGGGACTTCATTCTCTGTTCCTGTGCATCCCAAGTCAGTAAGAGGCAAGGTGGAATTGGGTCCTGTGTACCCCAGGCTGGTGAAGAGTCCTGAGGAGACCTAGGTGGTAGTTTCAGAGACTAAGCACCTGGGCACCAATGTATTTGGGCCTGGCTGCTCCAGACCAGTGAGGTAGGGTGTTCATCTCTTCTGTGTGGAATATCTCCTGCAGTATCCTCTCTAAGTTTGGCTTTGTGTTCATATAATCGTGGAGCTGGCTTTTATCGTGGCCCATTTTCATTTCTCCATCTATTATGAGGGACCGTAGTTTGGTTTTGAAGCCTTCATGGTTTCCAATGAGAAGTCCTTCTCAAAAATAGACCACACAAAGACTATACTTTCAGGGATCATTTCTATAGTTTGTGACTAAAAATAGACCACACATTAGGATATAAAACATGCCTTAATAAATTTAGGAACATTAACATAGCCCCTTTCATCATATCAGAAGATAATGAGTTAAAGCTGAAAATTAAAAATAGGAGAAAGAACAGAAATTACACCAACTATTGGTGACTGAACAATATGCCATTAAACAATGAATGGGTCATTCAAAAAAATTTAAAAAGAAATTGAAAAATTTCTTGAACTAAATGACAATGAAAACACAATGTACCAAAACTAATGGGACACAATGAAGGCAGCCCTAAGGAGAAAATTCATAGCACTAAATACCTTCATAACAAAGACAGAGAGATCTCAACTCTCGAATAAATAACTTAATAACCCACCTAAAGGCATTGGAGAAACTAGAACAATTCAACCCTAGGAGCTCAAGACAAAAAGAAATAATTAAGATCAGAGGTGAGATTAATGAAACGGAAACTAAGAAGACAATTTTAAAAATAGATGAAACAAGGAGGTGGTTTTTGAAAAAACAAATAAGATCAACAAATCCCTGGCCTATCCAATAGAAAAAAAAAGAGAGATGTCCCAAATCAACAAACTCAGAAATGAAAAGGAAGAGGTCACAAACAGACACCAATGAAATTGGAAGAAACATCAGATCATACATCCAAAACCTCTACTCTCCAAAATTAGAGAACCTTGAAGAAATGAATGAATTTCTGGACACCTAACAAAACTAAATTCAGAGAAGATAAATCTCCTAAATAAACCTATCACATCCACAGAGATTGAAAATGTAATAAAAAACCACCCCAAAAGGAAAAGCCCAGGACCTGATGTAATTGTAACTGAATTGTACCAAACCTTCATCATAGAGCTGAAACCACTCTTTTTGAAGCTTTTTCATATTATTGGAGAACAGGGAGGCTTCCAAACTCCTTCTATAAAGCTAGCATAACCATAATACCAAAGCCAGACAAAGATACAAGAAAGGAAAACTTTAGATCCATATTCCTGATGAACTTAGATGCAAAAATTCTGAACAAAATGCTTGCAAACCGAATCCAACAACACATCAAAAGTATTTACATAAATAATGACTGTAGTATACTTTTGAAAGTCTAAAATAAATTCAGATTGTCTGTGTAACAGAATTCAAAGTAGATCAGCAAAAAGAAATTGGAGAAGTACTCTCATACCAGGACATGTACAACTAGGCAGAAATATTGAAGGTATGATGTTAAGAAGTTATTCTTTTTCTATTAATTGGTGAAACATCATCATTAAAAGGTTGCACTTAGAAGAATATCATTATTAGGTTTGTTTTCTAAGACAAATTGAAGTCTCCTCTAATGAAACTTGTACATTGTGCACACCTGTCATTTACTGAATAAATTCTGTATGTGTGGTACTGAGGCTAGTTTTATTGGGATTGGATACAGAAAGATCTCAATATATCTTGCTATTCACCATCACACTGCCCAAAATGTTAGGCAGTAAATGAAATTAAAGACATTCAGATAGGGAAGGAAATAATAAACTAATTTCTATGTGAACATGATGTGATCTTGATAGAAAAAATCTTAAGGAGTCTACCAAAAGCTATTAAAACAGATTCCAACAGACCCAGCTATTCCTCTACTGGGCATGTACCCTAAAGGCTCCTCTCTTTAATACAGGGACATCTGTTCAACCATGTTTATGGCTGCTCGATTCACAAAGGCTAAGAACTGGAATCAGCCCAGGTGCTCATCAGTTTACAATTGAATAACGAAAATGCAGTACACAAACACAAAGGAATCCTACTCAGAAGAAAAGAAAAGCAATACAAAATAAAATTTGTAGGAAAACAGATGGACTTGGAACAGATAATTAAAAGTGAATTCATACATGCAAAGGAAGACAAACACCACATGTTCTCCCTCTTCTGTGACTCCTAACCTGGAGAAGCTTGAGTTGCAGGCATACCTGACAGATACCAGGAATGGAAGTGTTTGGGGAAAGGAACTGGGAGGCTGGGGAAGATATACACTAACCACAATCCAAAATAGAACCCTTACTCCTAGATAACAGACTGAAAGCTATGACCCTCCAAAGGAGTAAGGGGATATTGTCTAATCAGAAGGTCCCTGGGGATGAAGCCTAACTCTAAATCATTTGGGTTTGCCTTGCAGCTCCTGGTGCCAGAAATCAGTTATATCCACATGGAATTGTTCATTGGAGAGCCCTGAGGAGTCCTCAAAACAAGACAGGCTTCTGTCAAAGCACTTGATTACCCACTTGAGGCAAAAGGTAAGACCCTATTGCTGATGACACCACAGGCACACAATCTTGAGAGACCCAGCTGGAATCTGAAAGGAAGTCAGACCCCAGATGGTTAGACCATATGATGTTGGAAAGCTCTACATGAGTTGCTGTGAAAAATGACCAACAACACTGTGAGCCAGCGCGGGACACTGCTACAAGAAAGTAACTAGCCTGACAAGGTTTGCACACCTGGGCAACAGTGGCACCAACCTAGGTAGGTAACCATTCACTCTCTTCCTTCATTGAAAATGAACCCATGGCTGGAACTGGGAACCCAGCCAGAATCCCATAGAGACCAAGATCACAGACTCCAAGAAGCTCCCACTAATCTTTGGCCAAAGACAAGGCTGCAACCATCAAATTCTTTCTAAATTATCAATGCTTATCTCCTTTAACCTATGCTGTTATAACTCTCCATTGGAGAATCTGATTTTTCTTTTTAAGGAGGCAGCAAGAACGGAGGAGATAAACCACCCCTTGCACATCAGCCTCGGCCTAGTGAAACCACGGAGGAATTGGGGCGATGAACAAGAATGCTGTTTCCATGGCCTGACAACCAGCGCCAGGGTGATGGAGACAGACACTGAGGAGACTCAAATCACACCCAAGCAGAACTCCAGAAGCTGCTGAGAGCTCACCACTAAAGTAGACTTAAATCACACCCACCAAGGCTCAGGGAATTTTGCAGAAGAAGGGGTAGAGAGATTGTAAGAGTGGAAGAGAATATATAGAGGCATCCCTCCCCCTTCAAAGACTGCTGTTTTCACAACTCATAACCTACAATCCCATGGTGAATACCAGCAATCCCACTGAGGAGGGGCCTCCGTGGAATGGGGGCAGGGAGGAGAGAAATGATGGTATCAACACATGAGAGTCCATACAAAGTTTCTACTTGATATAAAAAAAGAATAGTCTTTTCAATAAAGGTTACAAGGACAAGAGATTGTCTTTTACGAAAGAATGAAGTTTCACTCTTAAGTTTATCATCTATAAAAGTAACTCAAAGTCGATGAAAGATCTAAATATAAGAGCTTCAATTTTATAAAATAAATGAATATTGATAGCATCACTTTTCATAACAGTCAAAAGCAAACAAGTCAAACAATAGTGAAAACAGCTTACATGTGCATTACCTGATTTAAAAAATCAAGCGATGCACCCATGCAATGGAATATTCTTTCACAATAAAAAGAATGAAGTACCGAGATATAATGCAACCTGGACAGACCTGAAAACAGTATGGTCAGTAAAGGAGCCACATCAGAGCACATTAGTTCTGTTTATAAGAAATTTCTAGAATAGTGAATCTAGACAGATAAACAGTATATTAGTGGGTCCAGGGTTTGGGTGAAAAGGCAATAGAGGTTGCCTTTTAATGTATCGAGATGTCCTTGGGGGGAGGGGTGCTGGAAATGTCTGACAATGAGGTATGACTTCATAACTTTGTAGAAATGCTAACAACCAGTAAATTGTATACTTTTAACAAGTTGAATTTTGTGACATGTAAATTATTTTTTTAAAATCAAAAGAAAAATAATTCCTTAGGATTTATAAGTCTGGTCATGATTGCTAAGATAATTGCCCTCTCACTGTTAATTACTGTAAATCTAGATAAAATTTATGATGGGGACTCCAAGGCTTTGGAAAATAGATGGGAACAAATGTGATTATTTTTGAGAAGTGGAAAAGTATGTGATGAGCCTTTCTTTTGTCTTAGAGTCCAGAAAACTATGACGCATGTTGAGTTGACAACGACCTGAAAGTGAGGAGTTGAAGATGTGAGGTTTATAAAGCTGGCACACGGCATTAAAGCTACTCGCCATACGTAACGATGTCTGTCACATGGCTTCTTTGGTCGAGTTTAAAATCTGAACGGATGCATGGGCAAAGACAGCAGGTAAGGCTGGAAGGTGAGAGAAGATTCCAGCATTTTCTCTGTGTTGTGAGAGAGAGGGAGGAAAGCCACATGAAGATACACGATGCCTTACAGAGCAGCGGGGACCTCACCGTGACAAGCTTTACGTTTTCAAGTTACCAAACAAAATCAAAACTGTCTTAAATCATTATTGAGGGCAACCGGCAATGTCAGTCCTTAAAAGCTTGTGGAAAATAAATATGAAAGAACTTAAATTTCTACTAAGTTCTGCACCCCAAAGACTCAACTATGGATAACACTACCAGAGAGTGAGAATTAGGAATGTGAAGTCTAAGTATTTGATGAAATTTATTTTGCCTGGCAGAGACTTTTGATGGGATAAGAAAGAAAGGAGGAAAAACAGACAGAACAGAAATTCCTATAGATTTTTTATATGTGTGAAGCTGTATGTGTATGGCTGTGCAGGTTTACGTGTGTGCAGAGGAATATTGTGTGTGGGTGCATATGCACATGTGTGTGCATACATATGGAAGACAATCTCCTCTGGCTTTGCTTAGAATCTGTCCATCTTTTTTGAGACAAAGCCTGTCCCTGGCTTGGAGCTCACCAATTAGGACAGCCTGCCTGGCCAGAGAGCCTCAGGAAGCATCAGATTCCAGCTGCCAGGGCTGGAACCCCAAGCATGCACACCACCACACCTTGTTGTTATTTTTTTTCATTTAGCTTTCCTCTTAGGGGCTATGAACTCCCCAGCCATAGGTTTTTTAAGCTTATTTTATTTCTTTTATTATCCATAATTAGATACATTGAATGAGCAAATAATTAGTTGTTATCTCCATTTCCCCAATTTCCCTCTTCCCTATCCCCAATCAGCTGGATATACTCCTCCGTGGGCAGTCTGGATCAGTCCATGGGGCTGGGGACCATGGATAGCCTAGGAGTCAACCCAGTTCTGCAGGCCCTAGTGTGTTGTTACTGAGGGGGGGCATGACTTTGGGTATTCTCCCCCATCATGGCTCTTACAGTCTTTTTGCCCCCTCTTCTGCTCAGTTTCCTGAGTCATGGTGGGTGAGTATTAAGGCTGCTTTATTGTTGAGGTCTTAGGGGGTCTCTGCACTTCTGCTTCAGGTTGTGTTGAAATCACTGGTGTCTGTCTCGCTGACTCATCATGGGTTGACTGATAGGTTGTGGTTATGGGACTCTTGCTTATCCCACCATTCTCTGCGGGGTTCCATATGGATCCTCCACAGTAAGTCTGGGGTGGCTCATCTCCTGGCAGGATGTCAGCTATCAGCCTGCAGCTTGTTGGTAGGGCTGGATGAGCCACAGCTCTCTCGCTGCCTTCTGAAAGATACAAACAGAATCTCCATCGGAGAGTGATTTCAGTATAGGTTAACTGAGATACACATTTCTGAATTAGCTAGATTCTATTGTTAGTAGCCTCTTTGTATAAATCACTCGCATGGTGCATCTCTCATTGGGGGCCCAAGAGTCTGGCTCCCAGCTTTTCATGTAAATTCTGGGACTTTGCCTCAGTTCTTCACACTCGCAAGCAAACTGTCTCCTCAGTCCTCCCTCCAGAAGATTTTTGCCCTCAATAAGTTTTCTCTAGAAGAAAATTCCTCCAGGAATATATTTCTACAAGATCAATCCCATTAATCCATTCTCGTAGATGGGATCCTGGGTTGAGAATTGAGTTAGGTATTTCTACTGAGAGCCATTCCCAATTTTAAAATGAGAGGTTGACGTCTGTGGAGACAGGAGTCGATCTTTGGCAGTTAAGATCGTGCCCTTGTGTCCTTTTCATTCCAGTAAAAAATGGCTCTGTCAGCTGCAAACATGTCTCACCTACCGACTGAACAAAAGGGCCAATGGAAAATGAGGTTAGAAAAACAGGAGCCTGGTCTTATCACATTAACGAGTGATTTTAAAAAGTGTTCTAACCTCATAGTCTGTGGCTAGTCACCACCATGTGCACAGCTGACTCAAAGTACATACTTGTACTTTTGCCAAATAGTGTTACTTTAAATGTGTGCAAATATCAGTGTCTGCAATGAGGACTGGAACTCTGACAAGGTGTGACCACATGCATGGTCATGAAATTTCATCTGTTCCCTTAAAAGTTCTTTCTTCTAAAGATGCTTTATTCCAGGAGAAATGGAACCCATTTAAGTTTAACATATCCATTCAGGACAGCTATGAAAAAATAAACTGTACTGAAAACACTTCTAGCTCTACGTGTGTGTGGATCTGTTGTTCACCAGTGCTCCTTGGTCATGTTTTTTAAGGGACTAAAGTTTTTAATTCATTACTCGTGAGAAAGCAAAGTTTCTCTGCATTGTATATTAGGTTAAACCCTTTAAAATAAATATAAGACAGTGAAATTCTTCACAATATGTCTCCATTTAACATTTTCCTGCAGCTAATGGTCATTTTTTAAAAATGGTTGGCTAAAAGCCCAAAGAAGATCATGTATCACTGAAAAAAAACTCCCAGCTCCCTGGAAAACATTAGAGAGGCATTCCGGTGTGGTGAGTTTTTTTAAAAGAAATTATATTTGCCAAAGTGTTAGCTATTTATCAGACTATACACACTGTGAATGGACCACCATTTTTAAAGTATTGATAATACATTTATTGGACTTTCCACCTGTTAAGAGTAAAATATTTTATTACACATAAGCCACTAATCACAGGCTATGTCAAACAACATTTTCAATTTGGCTAATGAAATTCCTTGTTAGTTATTCAATAAGTAACCAAGAGATATACAATGGAAGCCATATAATATTCAATGCATATTTAGACCAAGCTATATCGCATTTAGGAATCTAAAGCAAGGCATTTACACTGATAGAGATATGTAAATCTGTTAACAACTGTGTTTTACACATGTATGACATTTTAGTTTTTCAGAATGGGTTCCACTGCTTCTTTGTAGGAACGACAAGGAAAAGAGATGGCGATCAGCCCAGTGGTGTTGCTAGGAGCCTAGGGGCGTCTGTTGGCAATTCTACCTTCTGTTCACGGGACACTTTCCCACTAAAGAGAAGCGCAGGGTTCTTTGTGATCATATTTTCATGTGTGTTTTCGTCTCCTCCATCTACCGGAGGTTGATTCATAATATCAAGACGACTGCAGGTCTTCTGAAGGAAGCACTCTCTATTTCTTAAGAGTCTTGTTCGCAGACCTTTTTTTCTCCTTTCACTCACCAAGGCTTTTTTTTTTTTTTGAAGTAGCAAAAAGGAACTTCTTAAGAAAAACCATTATTAAAGTCAGATGTGGTGGTGCAAGTCTTTAAACTCAGTACTTGGGAGTCTGAGGTAGGATGGTTGTCGTGAGTTTGAGTCTAGCCTGGGCTACAGAGTGAGTTTCAGGTCAGCCTGCACTAGAATGAGACCCTAGAAAAAAAAGAGAAAAAAGTAAATCTATTTTTATTGACCTATTTGTGAATTCAAGACATCCATTTTGCCTAGGGAGCCTTAAATATTATCTTTTGAATAATAAGAGGTAAAAGAAACTTTGAAACAAACAAATGAAACTGCTGTCCCTTCCTTAGCCTTCACGTAGAGCCTCATCTTGTAGTTTTTGAAAGACAAAATCTCAAAGGCCTCTCTCTCTCTCTCTCTCTCTCTCTCTCTCTCTCTCTCTCTCTCTCTCTCTCTCTCTCTCTCTCCAATAGTCTCAGGAGAGTCTTGTTATCTGAAATCTCTCTTGGCTCTTCTCTTTTCTTACTCCCCTGCCAACCCTTCTATTACAGTTTAAGATATTCATTTAAGAGAGAGAGTGTGTGTGGGAACACCATAGCTTCCTGACACTGCAAACAAACTTCAGATACATACGCCACTCTGTGAAATTGGCTCTATATGGGTCCTGGGGAATTGAATCCTAGCCATCAGGCTTTCAAGCAAGTGCCTTTACCTGCTGAGCCATCTCTCCAGCACACTTCCATTGCTTCCATTGTTTTTTTAACACATGTGTGCGTGCATGATCATGTGTGGTGAGTGCACATGTGTGCATGCATGATCATGTGTGGTGAGTGAGTGCACGTAGATGTGCAGGCTCATGCATGCATAGTGAATGTGTATGCAGACGCCCAAAAGACAACCTTCATTGTCATCCTGAGGAATGCGTCCCACCTCCTTTGAGACAGCGTCTCTCATCAGCCAATTAGGCTAGACCAGCTGGCCAGGAATCCCCAGGGCACCTTCTGCCTCTGCCTTCCCAGTGCTGAGATTACAGCGAGCCCCAGCACGCCTGGCATTTGGCACAAGGTTTCAAGGCAGGTACATTCCTCACTGAACTGTCCCCGTAGCCCAAGCAGCCCTTCAACTCTTCCTGGCTTCAACTTCCAAAAAGGACAGATTGATGCTAAAAAATCCAGGGTACCATGTATTTTTGGATGTCTTTCCTTGCCTACGAAGAGGACTTACCATTTCCTTATCTGGAAAATGGAGAAGACACTTCTGCTCCTCCATTGGTTTGTTGTAAGTGTCACTATGTAAAGATCTATAGGTGATGCTTAGAAGTACCAGAAGCCTGTGGAAATTCTTCATAAGCCAACAGTGAAAACAAAACCTGGCAGGGCTGAACTGCACTTGTTCCATTTCAGCATATGAAATTTTCTACATGTGAAATTATTATTATTTTGCCATTTTGTTGCACCTTGTTTATTTTATCTTGCCTAAGAGATCCTATTTTCTTACCCTTTACTCGGAAGGTCTTCTGCGAGGCCTCTCGAAATTATTGGCTTCAGCTGTTCAGCTCTCAGCTTGATTTGATTTCCAAGCCTGGGAATGGAAAATGCCAAGTAAAGTTGGCGCTGTGGGACTGGGGAGACAGCCAGCATGACAAATCAAGTTCAATCCCCAGAACCCAAGTTGAAGCATCAGGCATGGGGCTGCGGAGACGGCTCTCAGGCAGTGTAAGCGTGAGGCACGAAAGGCCCCATATGCCTGCGGTCAACACTCAGCACCGACATAAACAGCAGGCATTGTCTTTCATCCTGTTCACCCAGTCCTGCGGGCAGTAGCGAATGGAGAACTCTGGGGTCACTGATCAGACTGTGACTGGAATGGATTCTGGTTCAGTGAGAGACCGTTTCAAGGACACACGCATGCGGATAAACAAGAGGAGGGAGGTCTCCTCTGGCCTCTGCAATACATACATGAGACACATTCATACACATGTACAAAACCACACACTTACCACTATATCACACATACCGTGGACATGCAAAAGGGGGGAAAAAAGGAAGACAGCTAGGCAGGAACACGTGTGCATTTGACCCCAGCCCTGGGGAGACAGTATTTGTTTTCTGACCAGTAGAGCCTGTTTGGTGAGTTATAGGCCAATGAGAGGCTGTGCCTCAAAAACAAGCAAATGGTAGATGGCGCCTGAGAAATGGCACTAAAGATTGTCCTCTGGCCTCTATGAATTCAGAGACACCTACATAACATACATGCACATACATGTGTGTGCACCCACACGGCACGCTCCAGCAAACATGCACAGGCAAGCACATGCACATACATATACATATGCATATACATATACATATACATATACATATACATATACATATACACATACATATACATATATACATACACATACATATACATATACACATACATATACACATACACATACATATACATATACACATACACATACATATACACATACATATACATATACACATACACATACACATACATATACATATACACATACACATACACATACATATACATATACATACTTTTTTTCAATTTGAAGACTTGAAGGGGAAAGACACTAATTCAACTTTGACTCTTCCGTCTTTATGATTCTTGCTCTAGGATACAATGCTGTCATAATGGAATGTTCCTGTTAGCCATTTTGTGGTCACAAACCACCTTAATAAACATTATGAAATTATAGACTGTCTTTTCACCACCCACAAAATGTACATTCACAATTTTCATTAAACCTTTGAAGTACATTGGCCTTTGGGGATATTTCAAAGGAGTCCCCAATATCTGATACCACGGAGTATATCATATGAACAGTAAATTGCAATTGATAGATTTTCCTCTGAAAATTATCTCATACTTTTCAGTTGTTTTTGGGATCAAATTAAGCCAGATGTTCTAGATTCTGCAAAGATTAACCATGAGCACATAATAAGGTATTGTATCTGTGTATACAAGAAATAATTATCACTCCCTCTCTTGTGCTTGTGTGAACAATTTTTAGAAAAATTGCCTTCAGGCATAAATATAATACATTTGAATTTTTAAAGTTCTTTTTCCTATTTAAAAATTCCAAACCATAAGAAATTATTTTGAATTTACATAAGAGCTTAGAGGATTTACTTTAATCTTATTTCTTTTGGAGAGGAAACTTTGCGCTCTCTATAGGAAAACTGGACCAAGCTAATAGCTTTTGTAACTTTTGGTGAAGTCTTAAAAGAAACCAAGGTATATTAAATTTGATGCAAGTAAGGGCTTTTACAAACCCAGGAGTGAGATTTCTTTCTAGTCTGTTTATGTGTAATACTTACATTTGTAAATAATCTGAATCATTGGCAAGCAAATTGCTCGTGTAAATGATAAAGGAAAATACAAACAGGAAACTCTTTCCCCTTGTCATGAATGAGGAAATTTCGCTCTAAATGAAATATATATATATATAATAAAAGTACTAGCAGACTAATAGTGGCATTTCAGGGTGCTTGGGGTCAATACTAATACCAATCAAACTTTTTAATTGTAACTGACCTTATGCATTATATTCTGTTGTCTATGCTCCTTTCCATAGCTGGTCCTCCAAAGAGATGGTCAGCCATCTTTCTTTATCTCTTGTACAGAGTGACCAGCTGTGGGTTCTGGAGACTCTCCATCAAGAACCAATCAAACGTCTCCAGAGTCCTTTCATTAACAGTCATGCACAGCCATTAGGAATCTGAGTTTCATTAAGAGCTTGACACGTGACTGAGTGTGTAAGGAGATTGTTGCCAGTGGAATCGTGGCCCCACACAGATGAGGGATCATGGCATTTCACCTGCCGACCCTCTAAAGGAAAGCAGGAAGTAACTGATCACACCTCGATGGTGACTAAGAACGCAACAGGGGGAATTCGTCATTTGGAATTCAAGAACCCTTCTCCCAGGCCTGAATTTTCCTTTAATCGTCTTCAAGACGCTTTCTATGTCTCAGTTGCCATGAACGTTAAATGAGAGGATTCGCTTAGAATGCCGTAGCTAGAGTAGCTAGAACTACTCTCTGGTTCCCTGGATAATACAATTTATTCTAAACATGTAAATCCTAAATAGAAGCATAACAAATGTTGGTCATGCTTATGACAATTACAATGATTGCTCAATTAATATGAACTATTATGAGACGAATACATTTTAAGTACATTAGGTTTAATTTGTTTCTTTACAGTTAGTAAATTTAATGATAGTTATTCTTTAATGATAGACACAATATAAAAATACACAGGAGTGTATAGAAAAGGGCTCTCTGTCCTCAATGCAGTCAGGAATATTTCAACAACAATGTGAGGTAATCTCAGAGTGTGATAATTCCTCTTAAATGAATCTGACATGTTTTTTGTAGTCTATTTGGTATCGTGGCTGAGGGATGGGAAAATATTGCTAAGGTTTTAACGTTCACCTGGCTGAGAAGAAATTAGAGCTAAGGCCTTCACCTTGAGGAAAAGTCGGTCTGGCCGGAAGCTTGGAGGTGGTGAGATGCAGAAACGCACAGTGAGTATGAGCTCATCCTTTAGGACAGGAGGTAGAAGTGGTGGCAAGATTCAGAATGAGGTCTGAGGGATTGGCTAGGGCCCGCTTGGAAGACAAGTTAAAAATCTTCCACAGAAGTACTATGCATCTGTTACAAATACAAACTTCTCCACATTTAATATTAAAGTGTCTAAAGGGAATTTTTGCTGAAAACACAAACTGCTATAAATCTTTCTATGGGGCATGAACTTGAGAAGGGTGTGGTGTGTGTGCGTGTGCACACATCGCGACATGAAGATTTCTTAAGAGTGGAGTAAAGCTGTGCAGCATCTAATTTCCCTTTAGAGAGACTTGCAAGAACGTAGAGTGATCACAGCTGCAGTAGAAATTTACATGAGGACATCTTCAGATGCCCTGGAAACGCAGACTGAGCTGCACTTTCTTTGAGAAGAGCTTGAGAATGACACGAGGTGTCTGAGCCCTGAGATATGGCTCCAACGTGCTTTTAAAATGTAGTTATTTTTCATTTATACAAAGACTTAGAACTCATTATGGTGTATTTCAAACAAATCTTGCTTTTATTTCCTCTTCCCCTCCTCCCCTCCCCAGGATGATCTCCTGGCCCCCACCAGAGCCTCGTGTCCAATTCCACTAGGGGTGTTTCCCCACGTTCTCCCCCGTCTCCTCCCTGCTGTCATTCACTATGTCAATTCCTTGTCAATACCCACTCTCATGTTGCCTTGGTTATTTTATACAGACATTAAAATTAAAATCCACATATGAGAAAGAACATGTGACGTTTGTCTT
>PVHP010016432.1:0-35902 GCA_004024765.1 Zapus hudsonius | reverse complement strand
TGTGTGTGTGTGTGTGTGTGTGTGTGGTGGGGGTGTTCCACACAGCCTCATAGGGGCTGAAAGGACATTATAGCATGATCTTCCCCCTCTCCTGTGTCCCACCTAGGTATTGATAAACTTACAGAGAAGTCCCAGGTATCAGAGGATGGTACCTTGCGGTCCCTGGAGCCTGAGTCCCAGCATAGTTCAGCAGAAGGCAGCCCTACGGAGGGGGTAGGCATCAGGGACACCTAAGAGGCATGAGGCTGGGTGTCATCTCATTGCCTTCCTTTCTGAACTCTGAGGTATGGGTGTGGGCCAGGGCAGGGCCCTCTGGGGTCACCTGCAGCAGGACAGCTCCAGTGACAAGGACAACGGGGGGGGGGGCACTTACAGACCCCTCCCTTGTTTACTGCTCACAGCAAAGCACTCGGCCTTCCGTTTCCTCGGCCATCAGCCTTATCTGAGGCTGGCCTTTACCCAGCCTGCCCTGTCAGCCCCTGGCCCTAAACCTGTCACTGGGCTGGGTTGGGCTGGGCTAGGCTTGGGGCCCAGGGCAAAGGGTACCAGGCTGGGTCTGTACCTCTGTTTGAAACAATTCCTCTTGCAGGGGGCAGTGGAAAGCCCTTATTGCTCTCTGGCCCTACACTGTACCCATTCTTTTTCCTGTCACTTTAATTCTGGGGACCAGGAACCCAGCCAGACATGGAGGGAGCAGCGGAGACTGTCCAGCGCATCCACCAGTGGCCAGTGGAGCCCAACGTCAGATTGGGTGAGGGACCCGTACAAGAGGAACTTCGAGTTAGGGTTTGGGCATAGGGAACTGAACTGGGGCAGATCCAGGGTCTCCCTTGTCCCCTGTGCCTTAGAAACAGCTCAAGGAAGACTTGGGTAGAAATGTGTCCCCAAAGGCCTCTGGCCTGGGACTCAGGCTGGGCACAGTCCTTCCAGCTGTGTTGGTCCTCTCTGCTCCGCTGCCCCTGTCTGCACTGTCTGCTGTGTTCCGGCAGGATGACGCTCCAGCTGTCCACAGGGCTGCTGTCTTCCATAAATCACCCTTTCTGAGTTCCTCTCTGCATAGCTTTCACTCCCTGTATGTTTCCTGAGAGTTTCAGATTGTGCTGGCTTGGGATTGGTAAATGTCCTAGTTGATTATGTCATGAGGTTTCAATGGGACAGTCTCCTGGAAGGCATGGGTCACAGGAACTGTCCCCATCAGAAACAGATTCCCATCACCGGGCCCACTCGGTGCAGGCTGTTTTTTGAGGTGTGGGGTGGAGGGGGAGTGTCACATTTATACCCTGAGGAGCCTATGGCTCTGGGTCAAGGTCAGGCTTGTCCATAGCTCTTTGTATGGCTCCCATAGATCCTGTCCTGGAAGTCGAAGCTACCACTACAGACCATCATGCGTCTGCTACAGGTGTTGGTGCCCCAGGTAGAGAAGATCTGCATTGACAAGTGAGTCAGATGCTGGCGGGATGGCAGGTAGCCCTGAGGAAGGGCTGACTCAGATCGGAGAGAGGGTGATAGGGAGTGTAGGGCTCTATGCCAGCCCACCGAAGGCCCCTTCTCCTCCCTTAGGGGCCTGACAGATGAATCGGAGATCCTTAAGTTCCTGCAGCACGGTACCCTGGTGGGGCTGCTGCCCGTTCCCCACCCCATCCTCATCCGCAAGTACCAGGCCAATTCGGGCACTGCCATGTGGTTCCGCACCTACATGTGGGGTGTCATCTATCTAAGGTGGGCTCTGTGAGAGGTGGGCCAGTTACATCCCTAGTGGGTTTGGGGTTTCCCCGAGAGCCTGTCCAATAGGGTCCTTAGTTCTATGTCTCCCCTTTGGTATAAGGTGGCTAGTGTCTATCAGTCAGTCAATGTGGTCTCATCTGGTTGGATGGGTCATCAAGATGGGGAGTTGCTTTGGGTTTTCTTGCCACCCAGCTCCTCCTCGGAGCCTTTTCTGCAAGACATCCCTTGGCAGAAGGTGACAGCCCACTCCCCCTCTACAGGAACGTGGACCCGCCCATCTGGTACGACACTGATGTGAAGCTGTTTGAGATCCAGCGGGTGTGAGGAGGCAGACCTGCAGGGATGGGGTCCAAAGGGCCAGGCCTGGTCCCTGATACTCCCTCCGACCCTCTGTTCTGAGCTTTAAAGAACCACCATCAGGGCCTGGGGCAAGCAGAGTGGCTGTCCGGGAAGGCAGGCCCCTTTGTGGCTGGGGATGATGGGGACAAGAAGGGTCATCCTTCTCCATGTTGGCCTCCTAGGAGCTTCCTGTCTCCAGGACTACAGTCCCCACCAGAGCCCCATGCCCTCTCTGGTTCCCCCTTCAAGACTCAGTCCTGTGCTGCCCACCCCAGAAGCCACTAGACCACTGTGTTCTAATGGATTTGCCCAAGAAGGAGCCATGGGCGATTCCTTGAGGCACGTGGGCAGGGTGAAGGGAGTCCTGGTCACCTTGTCTGACAACCACTGCAAGGACCTTAAAGGAGTGTGGTCAGACTGTGGGCCATGAGGACAGAGGGCTAGCTGCCTGCAAAGCTGGACTGGAGAGTGCGTGGGGCTTGGAGTGGGTATTGAGGGTCCCCTGCTCCAGCCTCTGTACTCTCTGCCCCACCCACTGCCCATCACATTCCACTGGCATCAGCTCTGGCTTCTGGGTTTCCCTCACCCCACCTCTGCCAGTCCAATCTGCTCCACACAATCAATCGGCCACTTTCCACAATAAAGACTCCCTCTCTGGACTTTGCCTCTGGGCCTGCAGTGTGTGTGTGTGTGTGGGGGGAGTGTTGGTCCTGGGCTCTTTAGGGCAGCTGAGGTCTCTGCACCCCAGAATCAGTCCCCCAAAGGCCCTTGACTCATGACTGTAAACCAGCATTTGTCATTTTCTTGGGTAGGACTGTAGGATTGGGCTTTGTTATCCAGGGTTTGGGCCCTTGGGCTGTGGTCACCCAGAGAAAAGCTCACACAGGAGTGGCTGAGGGCTTGACTTTCAGTCCCCTGCATGGCCAGAGCCTGCATTGGGGGACCTAGGTCATCACCCCTGGGCTTGCCAACGTGTGTTTCCTCACGGCAGTAGAAATTCCATGGAGTGCAGAGCCAGGAGGCCACAGCTGTGCTCTCTGTGCCTCACCCTGAGCATGGCTGGCTGTTTGCTCTGGGCTTAGAGAGATGGGTGGTCTGTGTGTGCTCATATTCCTGCCCCACCCAGTGGCTCAGGGGACCAGGCAAGGCCTCCGAACTGAGTGGGCACAGGTCCCAGCTGCAGAAAGCCCCCAGGCTCTGTCCCTAGAAAGAGTGCTGGTGAGGGGCAAGGTTTTGGGGTTACACAAAGCCAGACCCATCTTTTACTGCCTGTGCCCATGGATCAGATGAAGCACTTCTGGTTCTAGGTCTCTCCTGGCTCAGGATTGTCCCACCACACCTGGAGTGACAGTTCTGTCCCCAGGAACAAATACCACAAAGGCCGAATGGAATCGATCAAACAAACAGGGTTTATGGCAGCAAGAGAGAGCTGTTGAGCCCTGCCTGGCAGTTAATTAATGAGCTCATTAAGAGACTGTGTGGAGAGAGGGGCGGGGCCACCTGCCAAGCTCTGAGCACTGGGCTCTGAGCCTCCAGGATATACTGGGCCAAGCTGGGACCATGTGTCCCTGCTACAGGAGGAGGCAGACTCCATGATTTCAGATGGACACTTCCAGAGGGTAGTGGCAGGGCTCATCACCAGTCTCCTGGGATACATCCTCTGCGGTACAGATTGTCACCATGAAGAATGGAGCCACCATGTGCCCAGGCCTGGCTGTGAGTGTCCAAAGCTCAGTGTCCAGGTCCCGTCTTTGGTCTTGAGCTCCAGGCACTGTCCTTCCCTCTGACTAGCCTGAGGGAGGGGCTTTGGGACTGCTGAGCCGGTCTCTGGACCGTGCTGTGTCTATCCAGGCGCTCCAGGCTTCTCTTTGGTGCTTTAGGCTTCTGCTGAGGCTGGGTTCCTCGGGTAGTCTCAGGCCCCCAGGTAGACCTCCACCAGCCCGCCCACCGAGTGCATGCGGTAGAAGACCCCCAGAGGCAGCCCAAAGTTGACAATGGTGAACCATGTCCGGTAGCCATAGAAATCCTTTTCCAGTCCGTTCTCAAACTCTGGGTGTATTCCAAATGCGGGCATCATCCACAGCTGGGGGAAGGGAGAGAGAAGGCTGCTGGGTGAGGAAGGGTCTCTCTTGCGCCCCAAGGCAGGCCTAGAACCCACCCCCTCATCCTTGAGTGTGTAGAGCAAGCTCCTTCCCCACCATGTCTTACCCTCCCCCCCACCAAAATGGTCTTGGGCACCTTCTTGGAGGGCCATGCTGAGCCCTAGATGGATCACAGACCTCAGGATGCCCCATATATGGCATGAGACCAGAGCTCCCAGTGAACAACCTGCTGTGCCACACTGGGCTGTCCTCACGGCTGTATTTCTGCTAGTTACAGCCATCTCGTCAGCTCCTGCCTTCCTGAGCAAGAAAAGAACTACCTACCTACCTTCCTGCAGCCAGCCCTGGCCCCTGGGACCCACACCTCCTCCTCTGAGCTTCTGATGGAATTTAGAGTGAACCTGTCACTTATCTCTGCCCAGGCCAGCGGTTTCACATCTGGGGCATGTTTTCAGTGTTTTAAGGGTTTGGGGCCAAACAACTCTGTCATTGACAGGCTGTGGGACCTTAAGGTAATCAAACAACCTAAGCCTAAGTTTGTTCAAGTGGGAAAGTCACAGTGCCTGCTTTACAGGTGATGGGGAGTGTGGGGTAGGGCTCGGAGAGGTGGGCCTGAGGCTTAGCAGCTGCTGAAAGCAGAGAATCATGTTTCTTTTGCTAGGGATTTCCTTCTCTCTCCTCTCAATCTCTCTCTCTCTCTCTCTCTCTCTCTCTCTCTCTCTCTCTCTCTTTCTGCCTCCCTCACTTCCTTCCTCTTTTCTTTTCTTTCTTTCTTTGTTGTTGCTTTTTCAAGGTAGGGTCTCACTCTAGCTCAGGCTGACCTGGAATTCACTATGTAGTCTCAGGTTGGCCTTGAACTCTCGGCGATCCTCCAACCTCTGCCTCCCGAGTGCTGGGATTAAAGGTGTGAGTGCCTAGATTCCCCCCCACCAGGGATTTTTTTTCAATGATTTTTAAAAAATTTTGGTGTGTATGTAATGTGTATGATGTATGTCTATGTGTGTTCATGTGTATGGGGGGTGTGCACGTGGAGGACAGAGGATAACCATCAGTTGATGGTCCTCACTGTTTACTGCTGTGTTCACCAGGCTAGCGGGTCCACATGGTTATGGGAAATTCTCTGCTGTAGCTTTTTTTTTTTTTTTAATATGGGGTCTAGGGATCTTAACTTATCTACATGGTAAGTGCTTTATCCACTGAGCCATCTGCCCCAGCCCCCACTACTAGGGAATTATCAGAAAATCAGCCCCGTTTTTGAGTTCTTTTGGCCAAATTCAGTGGAGATGAATTCAGCAGTGATTCTCTAACTGGTCCCTCGTTCTCATCTAGACTGGAACTTTCTGGAGGGAGGTGTCTTCCACATTGCCAAGGGGCACTTGTGCTAACACGCTGACTCAAGACAGGCTGCTTGCTGTGAGCTGTGAGTGACAGTCCTGGCTCTGAAGCAGCATCAAGCTAGTTGGAAAGACCTGTGACCTTGATCCATCCCTTCCTGAGGGAGGCTTTCTGATTTCACCCCACCTGGCCAGATACTCACTGTGATGTTGCAGAGGATGAGGAAGAGGGAGACCTCCTTGAGTAGCCGCCGCTTCCAGTTCAGGTGGCTGTAGAAGTGGATGTAGGCCCTGGAGGCCCTCCGCAGGTCCTGGCCCAGCTCCATCAGGGAGCCCCTGCGGTCCTGCTCAGCCTCCAGCTTCCCCACGGCAGCCTCGGGCACCGGCTCCCAGAGCGGACGGCGGTGCAGGCCTTCGATGATGAAGAGGTTCTGGGTTATATGCTGTAAGATAAGCAGCAGCGAGTAGGCCAGGATGAGCTGGTTGAGCAGCTCGTGCGGGCGGGTGGCCACGATGGCCACGATGGAGAAGTAGGCGATGCCCATCTGGCCCAGCGCGGCGCCCATCAGCAGCACCACATCCAGGCTGCGGGTGGGGTTCTTGACCGTGTCCAGTTCCCGCTCCTCCAGCCCATGGATGGCCGTGCCCACCAGGCATGCCAGGCTCATGGTGGGCAGCGTGGCCACATAGAAGGCGTAATAGAGGGTGAAGTATTGGCGGGCAATGTCAGGGCCGCTGGCCTCGATCTGAAAGAGCACGAAGACACACACGCCGGCCACCAGCGCCAGCAAACCCAGCAATGGCCCGAAGATGGCTCCGTGCAGGCGGAAGGGTGGTCTGTTGGAGTGGGCACCCGAGTGGGCTGCCAGGCGGCGGCCTACGTTCTTCCACATGACGAAGAGCACCGCACAGCAGATGAGGCAGTACTCCGTGCTGAAGGGGTAGAGCATCAGATAGCCCTTCCGGAAGACCTCGCACACTGTGGCATTGAGGCACAGGCAGGTGTTGGTCCCGTTGCCTGGGAGGGATTGGAGTGAGAGGGGACAGATGTTCTAAACCCTGCTCTGTGGTAGTGCCAATCATTGTCATCCCCTCCTGGAATATTCTGGAGTTGGAAGGGACCCAGTCAGCAGATGTGGGAATATCTGAGACCCAGACATGGAAATCAGGGGAGCTGGGGAGACGGCTTAGCCTGTAAGAGTGTTTGCTATGCAAGCATGAAGGCCTGAGTTTGATCCCCAGCACCCATGTAAAAAGCTGGGTGTGGCTGTGCATTTCTGTAACCCCAGTGCTGAGGGAGGTCGAGGCAGGAGAATCACTGGTGCTCTCTGGTCCACCTATATGCAGCAGCTCTATGTTCAGCGAGAGACTCTGTCCCAAGGAAATATAATGAAATAGCAGTCGAAGAGGACACCCAACCCTCTCCTCTGGCTTTTTTTGCATGTGTGTACATGGGATGTGCACACCTGCACACACACGTATGCACACACCATATACACAAACATGCAATTTTTTTTTAAAAAAATTGGAAATCATACAATAATTACTCTTTTATAAAGGAATTCAAGACTTCACGTGCCAGGCTTACAGAAAGCATTTAAAACATAAAGTCCCTAATGCCAAATGTCACCTCAACAAATTGCTTGCTCAGCAGGGCACACCCATAATTTGCAATCGAGGATCTGGCTGCCACACCTGAGTACAGCAACCAACCAGCCTCAACAGCACATACTGGGTGACCAGAAGTTACCACCCTGGGAACATTCTGGTGTCCAAAATGCTTAACCTGGATCTAAGTAAGACTCTGGGACATACTTCCACTTCCTAGGAAAAGCAGGGGACAGGAGAAGGAAGCAACTGACACACCTCAATGTCCTTAAAGAAACAGAGATGGAAGAGAATTAACCTGTGTGTTAGTGGGGTGTTGTGGCACACGACTTTCATCCCAGCACTCAGAGGCAGAGGTAGGAGGATCGCCATGAGTTTGAGGTCACCCTGAGACTACATAGTGAATTCCAGGTCAGCCTGGGCAAGAGTGAGACCCTAACTCTAAAAAACAAAAAACAAACAAAAAAGACAGAAGAAAAATTTATTTATTTATGTGGGGCAGGCATGTCAGGGTCTCTTGCTGTAGTAAATGAATGACCATCTGGGTTTACACGGGTGCCTGGAGAATTGAACCTGGGCCAACAGGATTTGCAAGCAAATGTCTTTGACTGCTGAGCCATCTACCTGGTTTTATAACATGGATGCTGGAGAATTTTTTTTTCCCATTGGCCTGGGTTGGATTCTTTTTTTAAAAATTATTTTATTTATTCATTTTTCAAGGAGAGAGAGAGAGAGAGAGAGAGAGAGAGAGAGAGAGAGAGAGAGAGAGAGAGAGAGAGAGAGAGAGCACCAGAACCACCACCTTGTGGGTCTGGCAAATGTGGGTCCTGGGGAATTGAACCCAGGGCCTTAGGCACTGGAGGCAAGTACCTTAACCGCTGAGCCATCTCTCTAGCCCAGATGCTGGAGAATTGAATTTGGGTCGTCTCAAGTCCTCAAGTCCTCAAGCTTGGGTGGCAAGCACTCTTACCTGCGGAGTCATCTTCCCAGCCCTTACTGTTTATTTCGAGACAGGATGTTCTGAAGCTGGCCGCTCTGTCTTGAGCGCAGTCTGTAACCCAGGCAGACCTTGAACTTTCCACCCTTCTGCCTCAGCCTCCTGAATAACTGAGATTACAGGCCTATACCACTAGGCCTGGCTAACACACTATTCTTCAACTTGTCCGTATGCTTGGGTTTTTAAAAATAAGAAGAAGATGGGCTGGAGAGATGGCTCAGCGGTTAAGGCACTTGCCTCCAGTGCCTAAGGCCCCCGGTTCAATTCCCCAGGACCCACATAAACCAGACCTACAAGGTGGTGCCCCCCCTCTCCTTGAAAATGAATAAATAAAAAAATATTAAAAATAATAAGAAGAAATCAGGAGGTGAATAGAGCTCAGTGGTAGAGTGCTTACCTAGCATGAGTGAGGCCCTGGTTCCACCCCAGTACCAAAAAAAAAAAAAAAATCCATGATATCACTTAACTAAAGTCACTTTGCACAGTATAAGGAATACCCACAAATAGGCATGGCATGACTTATCTGTTAGCTGTGTGAATGAATAATGAATAAGTGTTGGTGGGCTTGTCTGCACACAGGTCATGATACCACCTGTGGGTGATGTGGGGGGGGCACCAGACACAGGTGTGGCCAATCCCACAGACTGCAAGGTTTCCATGTGGGTTAATGGGTGCCACTTCTTTTTAAAAATTATTTATTTATTTATTTGCAAACATAGACAGAGAAAATAGATAGACAGACAGACAGACAGACAGACAGACAGACAGACAGACAGACAGACAGATAGATAGATAGATAGATAGATAGATAGATAGATAGATAGATAGATAGATAGATAGAATGGGTACTCCAGGGCCTCCAGCCACTGCAAATGAACTCCAGATGCACGAGCCACTGTGAATTACATGGGTACTGGGGAATCATTAGGCTTTGCAGGCAAGTGCCTTAACTGCTGAGCCATCTCTCCAGCCCACGGGATGCCACTTTGAAGTGGCAGCCTGTACAGGCGGAGGATTGGGTGGATGGGACCGTTTAGGGAGAGTTTTCTGCCTATAGCTCTCCTCTCCCTCTGGTAGATGCAAGTCCTTAAAATCACACGAGGGAATCACTCCTTTCAGTCTGGAAGGCTTTTTAGTTTCTTGTCAATGTCACGGATGGGGTGCATGCCTGAAGGACTCCTCAGTGACCAACTCAGCCAGGATTAGTGGCTGGCTTGCTGACAGCCACATGGCTGTTGGGAGTGGGGTGCCGGGTACCCCGGCACCTGGTGGAACAGGAAGAGGACCATTGACCCAACTACTCTTCTATTTCACCACTGACTGCCTTTGAGTTTGCTCCCAACTCTATAGCTCTGTGTGCCTCCCTGGCATGAGGGAGGCATCTTGTGTGTGGAGTTATGGGACACACGCATGTTGGGGGGAAGGTCTGGTCCCCCCTGTACCTGAGAATTTCTCCATGAGGGCGTTGAGCTCAGCCTCGATTTCCCGGTGCATGGAGTCATTCGTTACTGCCAAAACCCACAGCAACAGGTTTGTGGCCAGCGTCAGCATGAGGCCACACCTGGAGGAAGGGCCACATTCTGCTTACACAGCCTGGCTGGCTCTCGGATACCCAGTCCTCACATCCACTGCCACCAGGGAGGGGGTGACCACTCAGCCCCAAAGCCAGATCCCATGTGGCATCAGGACTTTAGATATCCTAAATCACTTAGGATGTACTCCAGGTTAGCCCACAGCTACAGCCCCCACCTTGTCTGGGGAAATGGAGGTGTGTGGGAGAACCCAGGGAAGTTCCATAGGGTGAGCAGTCTTACCTAGTGAAGTTGGTCTGTACCTGAACACAGTCCTTACAGTGTTTCCAGAGCACCCAGGTCTGAAAGAGAAAGGGCCGTGAGCCCAGGGACTGGTGAGGATGTGGTGTGTAGGGATGAAGCAGGGATTGGAAGCTTACAGGGTGATGTTGAGTTAGTGGTAAAACATCTCTGAGCGTCAGTTAGTTCAGCTCTGAAAAGGGGCCAAAATACCATTTTAGTTGGGGGGGGGAATACCATTTTGGGGGTAGTGCCTACTTGGTGAAAGGAAAGGAGGTGACGCAGATGTGGCACTTGATCCAAGACCTGGGGCACAGCAGAGCCAGGCAACTTGGGTATCTGGGGCTGGGGGATGTTTATATATGTTTAGGTATATGCAAGTGTGTACAGGCTCATGAACTTATAGGTATTTACTGGGAGACTGATATTTATAGACTGGAACTTATAGGTATTTATCTGGGAGACGAGGGTGTCTGGAAATTGAAGGTGTACACAGGGATATGTATGCAGATGGGGATGCATGGAGGAGGGCTGTGGTTCATGTCCACACCCCTGGGAATGGAGACATTGCCTATGTGGCCCTTCTGATATGGGCTGGGTGGCGTGTGTGTCCCCAGAGGAGGGAGGGTGGGAGAGGCATGTCACCTGGACACCCATGAAGACGATCTCGATGGCAGGGAAGATAAGCTCCACTTGGGACTTGCAGTGGCTGTGGCTCACGTCGTAACCCATGCGGAACACGTTCAGGCAGATGGTACAGCTGCCAAAGAGCACCAGGGAGCCTGGCCCGTGGGGGCGGACAGGTGAGTATGTGGGAACCTGCCCTGGAGCTGCCTGTCCCCACCCCCAGCCCTCTTCATCCACCGGCACCCCCTCACTCACCTCGCACCCAAACGGGTCCTGCGTGAGGGTCACGGTAGAGCACCGCGTGGGGCCGCCGCGTGGTGTCCATGACATAATAGATGAGCCACAGCAGAGAGAGGACCTTCAGCACGGCCAGTAGGATCCACACGTCACCCAGAGTGACAGACACATTGTTGAAGATCATGCTACAGATGAAGGCCCCACCCAGGAACACCACGTTGAGGGCCAAGAGCCCCGAGAAGAGCTGTCCTGCCTTCTGGGCTTGCCGGTCTCTCCGCAGCAGCAGTGAGAAGTGTCGCACTAGCCAGGACTTCTGCCCAGGTGAGCCAGGGAGTCCTGCGTCCTCAGTCCCTGTGTCCACTTGGTCCTTTTGGGCAGGGACCGCTTCGGCTGGCTGTGCTTCTGGATAGGGCGTGGGTGAAGCCTGGGCAGGGACTGGAGAGGCCCAAAGAGACCTGGGTTGGTTGGCTAATACAGTTATACCTACATCCCTAATGCTGGGTGATGAGGACATTGGAACTGCCCCAACTATCTACTGGGACCTAAAGAGATCGTGAATGCTGCATATAAACAGAAGAGCTTATGTCCACTAGTGTGAGGACCACCTCCACACCCCAGTCATGTCTGACAACCCTCTTCTTGACTCAGTGTTTATTCTACAAAGGGATAATGAGGCCTGTCCAGGGAGCCAGGGCATCTGTATACTGCCTGGCCACTGGACAGTCTCCAGAGCTGGGAAAGCAGCCTGCACCCTGCTATTCCTCGAGGAATTCCACCTTTGGAATGTGGGTGTCTTCTCTGATTCTAACAGTGGTGTATGATTGTTGTTGAGAACTATGCTGAGGCTGAGTGTGCTGGGGAAAATGCTGTGATCTAAATTAATACTCTATTGGGGCTGAGGAGAGGGCTCAGCGGTTAAAAGCACTTGCTTGCAAAGTCTGCCGGCCTGGGTTCAATTCCCCAGCATCCAAGCAAAACCAGATGCACAAAGTGGTGCATGCAGCTAGAGTTCATTTTCAGCTGCAAGAGGCCCTGGTGCACCCATTCTCTAGCTGTAGCACACACTCTCTTCCTCTGCTTCCAAATAAATAAAATAAAATAAAACTCTATTTAGGGTATGTGTACAAGAGACATATATAGAAAATGACCTTGAAAGGGTTAGGAGGTACCCATTGGATAGGTGCTTCTTCCGGGGAAGGGATGCAGAGACTGATACTGATAGCTTTCCTTTAATGGTCTAGCTTTAAAAAAACATTTTATTTATTTATTTGGAGAGAGAGAGAGAGAGAAACACCAGGGCCTCAAGCCACTGCAAACAAACTCCAGATGCATGTGCCACTTGGTGCATCTGGCTTTATGTGGGTACTGGGGAATCAAATTCTGGCTGTTAGGCTTTGCAGGCAAGTGCCTTAACTGCTGAGCCATCTCTCCAGCCTGGGTCTAGTTTTTTCAATAAAACAAATTACCTATGTAATCAAAATTAGTTTGGAAGCGTATAAAAGTTTTGGGGGAAAAGTTCTGTGATTGATTTGCAATGTCTGCCAAGGCATTGGGTTGGTTGGGGTCAGTGTGAATGCCATATTCGGGGTTTTTTTTGTGTGGGGGGGGAGGTTGTTTGTTTGCTTTTTGAGGTAGGGTCTTTTTCTAGCACAGGCGGTGGTATTGAACTCACGACAATCCTCCTACCTCTGCCTCCCGAGTGCTGGGATTAAAGGCATGCACTACCACGCCCTGCCTAGCCTCTTGGCCATTCTCTGGGCATCTGTCTCCTACATCCATACAAACCTCAGGTAGAGGGCTCCAGGCTCCCCCAGTCTTCCTAGAGACAGCTGTTCCTTCTGCCTCACCCGCCAGAACCCTCTATCTACTCAAGCAGGCTGCTGTCTACTCTCCTGGGCCATCCTACTGTGTGTGTGGGTGCTGCTGGCTCCCTTGGAGGTCAGGGGCTCCTCCAGGCCAGAGACCAGGCCCTGCTTGACTTGCCCCCTCCAAACCTAGCATAGTCGTAACTAATACTTGCCTATGTTTGTCCTTGACTCTGGAAGTTTCTGGGCAACTCTCAGTCCCCAAGCCACGGCCAGAGACCCTACCCATCAATGCTTTCCTTCCGGCTCAGCCTAGGAGGCTTTCCATATTATCTTTTCCTGCCAGGCTCCATCACCCAAGTTGAGCAAGGTGAGGATTCCCAGGGACACCTCCCTGCTCCTTCTCTGCCAACCCTGGTGGCTCCACCTCACCTTCCTCAAAACCTGCTCCCACCTCCCCTAGCTTCTGTCATGATCGGGAGCCTGGATGGCATTTGGCATCTTGGACAAGTTATTTATACTCCCTCATTAGTGAAATGAAGAAATAAATATGGAACCGTGGGTGATGCCTGGTGGGCAACAAGTTCTCTTTCTCCCCCTCTCTCTTTTTCTGTCTCTCGATCAATCCCAAAGCCTTGTGCATGCTAGGCAAATGCTATGCCATTGAGTTATATCCTCAGCCCAACAACTCCTTGAATGAATAAACGAATTAATGCATGTCAGGATTTAATGATTTGATACAAGCAAATGTGTGCAGAGCATTGCTGGTTATCTGTATCCCTTCAGCTCTTTCCAGATCCTGGGGACAATTGGGGGTATTGATGAATTTCAGAGTACCAAGCCTGGGCGTCACTGGAGGACAAGATTCCAAGTCCTCTCCCTTCAGGTTCCTCTCCCAGACAGTTTCCACCTGTCCACACCCCGTGGCTCCACCAGAGGTGAAAGGCGGCTATCAAACTATCAAATATTAAATATCAAAGCTATTAAACGGGTAAACGGGCATGGTGGTACACGTCTTTAGTCCCAGGAGGCCGAAGTAGGAGGATGGCCGAGAGCTCGAGGCCACCCTGAGACTGCATAGTGAATTCCAGGTCAGCCTGGGCTAGAATGAAGCCCTACCTCAAAAAAGGGGGTGTGGGTAAAGGTGGTTTATCACCTTGCGGGGTGCTGGGGTGGGCGTCAAGAAGAGGACTAGATCCAGTGTACATGAACCCACAAGCACTCCACCACCCCTGGCGCGCCCCTGGGCGCAATGCCAGTCCAAGGGAGGATCCAGACACCAAACTGGTTTACGGCTCGCTTTTAGAGGCAGGAGACGAAAACCTTCGGGTGCGGCGCAGGGCGAGGAGCTCAGGACCAGCTTGGGAAGAGACTGCAGTCGAGGCAGCTTTGGGATTTTTTTCCGAGTCACCCAAGGGACTTCAGGGCCGGGGCAGCGGTGTTCAGACAGCCCCCATCCCCACACTCCTTTAACCAACCAACCATCCATGTTTCAGGCTTTCCGGCCTTGGTGCCTTCTTTGGATTGGGTGGACCCTGCTGGGTCCGAGCGCTTCCTGAGGACCTATGTGCGCCCCAGGAAAGGAGATGGACGCCGAGAGCGAATTCATTGGGGGGCGCAGAGGAGCCAGCCTCTCGTGGAAAGCTCGCCTTCTCACCCACCTTCTTTAACCAATCCCCACAATCCCTGGTTTCTGAACTTCGCCTTGGAGAAGTTTAAGTGTCGGGGTGGGCCCACATCTGGGATGGTTCCGCCAGATGTGGGAGAGTCCCCCGAGTCCCCGGAGCCTTACCTGAGGTCTGCGCAGCCATGGCCGCGAGCTGGCCGACCACCGACCGGGGCGCAGCGCGGATCCTCGGTCCAGGTGAGGTGCCAGCGCCCGGGGACCGATGCCCCCGACGCCCTCCCCCCGCGGGACTGCGCAGCCGCCGCTCGGGCTCCAAGGCCCATCGATTTTTCTATTGACTTTGGGAATCTTATTAATCCCTCGTTAATTACCCCGCCGGGGGATCGGGCGCAGACGGAGCAGCCAATGGCTAGGCGGATGGGCGGGAGGGAGGGGCCGGGGGCGGAGCAGGCGCGGGGCCCAAGGGTCAGGGTGGGGGCGGCTTGTCTTCAGGGTAGGTGGAGTGGGGTGCGATGTCCTCAGGTCCGCAGTAGAGGGCTTGTGGGATTCAGGTAACTCTCTCCCGTGGAGGCCAAGCTGGGCATGCGACTCTGACTATCCGGTCTGGGGTCGCCAAATTTCTATTCCCTACCCCGCTCCAAGATGGGAAAGGCTTCCTAGGGTCCCCTGTCTGCCTTAGGTCAAAAATTAAACTTGGGGGCTGGAGAGATGGCTCAGCGGTTAAAGTCACTGGCTTGCAAAGCCTGATGGCCCAGGTTGGATTCCCAAGTACCCACATATCTGGAGTTTGTTTGCAGTGACAAGAGGCCCTAGCACATACATTTTCTCTCTCTTCCTCCCCCTCCCTTTCTCTGCAAATAATAAATAAAAAAATTAACTGAGGTGGAAGAGAATCTGTCAGAGCCTGGATCTGGTGGAACCAGAAGCCCACTCAGATTCCGAGGTGGAATAGGAGGCAGGGGAAGAGGCAGCCCCCTGTGCCTGTTTCCCTAGCTGTCTCTGAGACTGAGGGACCTCCCACTGCATTCAGGCTCTAGGCCAACTTCCTCTGATGTTCCTTGTGGTCTAGGGGTCACTGTTCTCACTGTCCTCTGGAATTGCCATAGCTCCCACCGCTGTTCCCGGGCCAGTCCTGGCCTAGCTCTTATGACGGCAGTGTTTCCATTCCAATCTCTGACTCCATAAAAATAAAAAATAATTTTTTTAAAAAAAGCCAGGCATGATAGCACACACCTGTGATCCCAGCACTCAGGAGGTGAAGGCCAGAGAACCAAGTTTTCAGAGCATCCTTAGCTACATAGTGAGCTTGAGACTAGCCTGGACCACATGAGACCCTGCCTTAAAAAAAAAAAGAAAAAGAAAAAGAAAATCCAAAGCAAGCCAGGTGTGGTGGTGTATGCCTTTAATCCCAGCACTCAGCTGAGATAGGAGAATTGCTGTGAGTTCCGGGTCAGCCTGGGTTGGAGTGAGACCCTACCTCGGAAAGAACAACAACAAAAAAATCCCCAAAAAACCCAAACCCACCCCCCAAAAAAAGACAAAAAACAAGCAAACCAAAACAAAACCAATCTCAGACCCCTAACCTTCATTCTTCATCTGTGTAGTTGTGGCAGAGGGAAGCCCTGGGGCTTTGGAAAAGTTACTCTAAGACCCTGGAAGAGGAGGCAGATAAAGGGAGGTCTCCAGGGGTGAGGATCTGAACCCCCCTAAACCTGAAACGATCCTCTCTATTTATATCTGTTATGAACTTGGATTCCGGACATTCCTGGAGAATGATACAGGGGTTCAGATGGGCAGGAGGTGTTTATAGCACCAGAGTATATAGCTATGGCTGATGATAATTCATTGAATATTTCATAGTAGCAACTCGAGAGGACTTTGAATGCTCTTGACATATGCCTATTAATCACTCTGCTCTGCTCATGACCTATTGCATTCATGTACTGAAATGCCACACTTACCCAGACATATGTACAATGACTGTGTCAATTAAAAATATATTAACAAAGACCTCCGCTGCTTGCAAGAACTTGGTTTTGTTTTTTTGAAGAATAGTTTATTAAGTCCACTGTAAGAGGGCAGTGGGCTGGGCAGTAACCAGGTTGCCACCTGCAGTTTTAAAAATAAAAGTTTGAAAATTATTCCTGTTGATAGAAAGACTCTGGCTGGCTGTCATTTCCGGGCAAGTGGGCTCTGTGGGCTTCAGTTTCCTTCTTTGTCAAACATGGACAATGCATTAGGGCAGTCCACCCTAGGTTTATGTGTGTCAACAGACACACAAGAAATATGATTACCTGTGTGTGTCACCGGAGATAAGGAAAAGAGGAAGGTGGTAGCTTGGGAACTCCATTCGGCCCCTCCCAGTCACTCAGTTACCCACTGTTTAGATCATCTGCAATTCACACTCAGCTCATGTTGAAAAGTTTGAGGTGAGACCTGAAAACCTTGGGCCTTTCCTTGAATGGACAGCCACATTGCTCTCCTGTGATCATTCCAGAGCAGGTTTATTGGGTCCCAGCTGCAGGGAGCTCACTGGCCAGGCCACTGGGATGAACATGGAGGCAGACCCTGCCTGAACCTAGGATGCTGTAGGGAGACGTCTCATTCCTCCAGTTTCCCAAGCCCCAGGGTCACGAAACAGGTGGATGGACACGTCCCGATTTTGATTTAAAAACTCCTCCTGAAAAAATAAGCATTTGTGAAAATTCTAATCTGGGGCTGGTGAGCAGTGGGGTGGCAGCCCAGAGGGGCTATGTTCCTCTCCTGTGTCTCAGGACAACACGTAGACCTCCAGCAGGCTGGAGACAGCGTGCATTCGGTAGAAGATGCCGAAAGGCAGGCAGATGTTGACGATGGCCGCCCACAGGGAGTAACCGTAGAAGTCCACCTCCACCGTGTTGCTGAAGTGAGGCCGGGCCCCGAAGGCAGGCATGACCCACAGCTGTGTGGAGAGAGGGCTGCATCAGGAGCTGGCCCACAATGGACTCGCTCCTCATTCTGAGGGCTTTGCTGAGTGTGACCAGATGACTTTGGTTGACACAGTGCACTGAGTGTCACCCTGTGGCATCTTGGACTCAACTGGCCCACTCCTAGGCTAGGATTCCATCCTCTCCTGTTATCCAGACTACCTGGAGGAGGGACATTTGAGTAGAAGATGTAAGAAATCAGTTTTTAAAGAGTTGAACCAGCAGCTGGGAAGGCAGTGCTCTGGTAGCAGTAGAATAGGTGAGGCCCAGGGCAGGGGATTCAGGGCCCAACCTGAAAGCCATCCTAGTCCAGCCCTCCATGAGCTCTGTCTCTGCTCCACCTTCCTGCTCTAAGGTGGGGAGTCTGCTTCACCTCTGGCTAGGAGCTCAGATGGTCCCAGTGTGGATTTTGAGGTTACCTTGATCCCCACCCCAAGTAACTCCATTCTTGGGGATGTCATAGCCTCCTCCAAGCCCATTTCTAATTTTTTTATTTATTCATTTTCAAGCAGAAAAATACACACACACACACACACACACACACAGAGAGAGAGAGAGAGAGAGAGAGAGAGAGAGAGAGAGAGAGAGAGAGAGAGAGAGAGCACCTGGGCCACCACCTTGTGGGTCTGGCATATGTGGGTACTGGAGAATTGAACCCCGGGGCCTTAGGCACCAGAGGCAAGTGCCTTAACTGCTGAGCCATCTCTCCAGCCCCTCCAAGCCCATTTCTGTCCCATAAAATGCAAAAATGGAGCTGCAGCTGCCAGAAGTGATCAGACTTAGATATTTGGGGCAGGAAGAACCTCTTGGAAGGGAACTCAGATTTCAGCCTACAAGCCAGGCCTAGTGGGAGGTGGGACCTGGGGGGGGGGTCAACAAGGCACCAAAATGGGTCCCACATATAATGATTATATATATACATATGTATATATGGTGGGTGTATGTAGTGTATGCACATGGGTGTGCAGATATGTGCACCCCATGGGTGCATGTGCAGAAGCCAGAGAATGATGGGAATCTTCCATTTCTTTATCTTTAAAGTAAAAGTGACTATTGGCAACCTCCTGCATGGGGTTATACCATTCACTAGGAGGGGACCATGATGGTGGCTGTTGTACACATCCTTCATCCTGGCCAGTCCTCCAATGCACCCTGCCAACAGACTGCTCACACTTCGATGCTGCTCTGTGCTACTTCCTGACGCTGCTCCAGTTATCCCAGGAAGTAGGCAGGTCACAAGATCCCCAGGAGCAATCACACCTCCCACCTGACAGTGAGGTTCCCCACCTTCTACATCAGCTCCCTCTCACCTCTGCCCAGCCCCCTTGCCAACCTTTCCCTGGGACCCCTTTCATCTGTTACATGCCAGAGGGCTAGGATTTCATTCTGTGTGGTTTAACATATTATTTGCCCAAAGGTGGCAGCTGGCCCTCTCTGAACCTACTAAGACTCATTAGCTAAATGAACCCCCCCACATCCTTTCTCAGCCTTCTCTTACCCCCATCTCCAAACCTCCCCCAGCTACTCACGATGACATTGCAGAGCAGGAGAAACAGAGAGATGTCTTTTAGGCACCGACGTCTCCAATGGCACTTGGGGACCGAGATGATGGCCACTGCTTCCTGAGGACTTTCTGGGTTGGGGCTGACTGGCCTGGAGGTGGATGGGCAGGCAGGCAAAGTGTGAAGGGCATCCAGGTTGGCAAAGGTGAGACCTTGGCAAGGCTCCTTGGGGGGTGTTTCAGGAGGCTCAGCCCCGGGGGGTCCCCGGTGAAGGCTTTCAATGATGAACACATTCTGGAAGGTGTGCTGGGCAATCATAAGCAAAGCATGGGCCAGGTTGAGTGCCCCCAGAAGATCTCTGGGTGTGCCCACCACGACGGCCACAATGGAGTAATAGGAGATAGCGTACTGGCCCAGGGCAGCACCCATCAGCAGGGCCACATCCAAAGTGCGCGTGGGGTTCTTATGTTGGTCCATGGCCCGGCGGTCGAAACGGTAGATGACTGAGCCACTCAAGCTGACCAAAGTCATGAGCCCCAGACAGATGATGTTGAAACTGTAGTAGATTACCAGAGCCTGCTGGGTGCGGGCACCCTCCCCGCTCACCTGGACCTCATAGATGATGAAGACGGCTAATCCCACCACAAAGAGCATCAGGCCCAGGACTGGACCAGCAAAAAAGGTCTCCCGGAAGAGACTGCCCCTGGATGGCGTGTGGCCATGGCCGTGGGTGGAGACAAGCAGCCTTCCCACATTCTTCCACATGACGTAGAGCATGGTGGAGGCGAAGAGGCTGTACTCAATGTTGAAGGGGTACAGGTAGAAGTAGCCCTGCTGGAAGATCTGGCAGATGGCTGTGTCGCAGGAGCATGAGTCTTCTCCTGAGCTGCCTGCACGTTCCACTGTGGAGAGATGGACACAGAGCCAGACTGTCCCCCCATACTAGCTAGGAGGTGAGGGCAGGGTTTCTCTGTGCCAGTTACCGCTGCAGCCCAGAGGTTTTGACAGAGCCTGGCTCGGCCATTCATTACAGTTATTTATTGGGCACCTACTATGTCCCAGACACTATGAGACATATAGGTGTTCAATAAAAAAATAAATCTTGGTGCTGAGGAGACGGCTCAGTGGTTAAAGGCACTTGCTTGCAAAGTCTGTTCTCCTGTGGTTCAATTCCCCAGCCACCCAGGTAAAGCCCAGATGGGCATGTGTTTACAGCAGCAAGGGATCCTAGCATGCTCATGTGTGTGCACACACGCATAAGTAAAAAGTTTAAAAAATATAAATGGCAGATCTGCCCACCTCTGTTCCTTCAGTCACTCTCCACCCATGATGACCCCTGGTTCCCTGACATAGACAGGCTCTGGTCCTCCTAGAAGAGAGCCCTCTTGGGATCCCCTACATTCAAGCTTCCTCAAAGCTCTCCTAGCATCAGATAGCCCAGAGCTCCAGTGAGTATGCCCAGGTCTCCATCATGGCCTCTCCTCACTTAGGTTGGCACCACAGTGAGAGGAAGCTGGATTTGATTGTAGAATGTGCTCATTAGGATACTCTGGATCTTGGCAAATAGCTTTTTTGATCTCAAAACCCTCTTAGCTACAGGTAAAGAAAAAAGGTAAAGTCCAGTGTGGGCAGGAGACTTGTAATGTTAATGGAAGAGCCAACAAGAGCAGCACAAGGGGCTGGAGAGATTGCTCAGTGGTTAAAGCAGCTTATTTGCAAAGCCTGACAGCCTGGGTTCAATTCCCCAGAACCCACGCAGAGCCAGATGCACAGTGATGCATGCATCTGGAGTTTATTACAGTGATAAGCCCGATGTGCTTATTCTCTCTCTTTTTGCAAATAAATAATAAATCAAATATTTTTTTAAAAAGAAAATTTCATGACTCCTACCTCATGGCTGGTTCTCTTTCCCATCCTACTGGCCTACCTGTTCAGGTGACCACCTCCCTGGGTCCGTGTTCATCACCATTAGTAAATACACAAGATGACACTGATCAGTCCTGCTGACCTGGAATCTTCCCGAAGGCTGAGACCATGCTTTCTATTGTGAGTGCTCTATTGTGGCAGTGGAGGTCCATGTGTGCGGGTGTCTGTGTGTGTGCAGGTGTGTGTGTATGTGTGTGAGTGTCTATGTGTGTGCAGGTGTGTGTGTATGTGTATGTGTGTGTATGCGAGGGCGTCTGTGTGAACACAGGTGTCTTTGTGTGTGTGGTTGCATGTGTGTGTGTATGTGTGTGGGGGGGTGTCTGTGTGTGTGCAGGTTTGTGTATATGTGTATGTGTGTGTGCAGGTGTCTGTGTGAGCACAGGTATCTTTGTGTGTGGGTGTCTATGTGTGCACAGGTGCTTGTGTGTGCATGGGTGTTTGTGTGTGCAGGGATGTCTGTGGGTGTGGGTGTTTGTCTGTGCACAGGTGTCTGTGTGTGCAGGTGCCTGTGTGCACAGGTGTCTGTGTGTGCACAGGTAGTCTGTGTGTGTGCAGGTGTCTGTGTACACAGGTGTCTTAGTTGTTTAGTCTGGTCCTGGCTAGTGCACTCCTGGAGAGCGCCAGAGTAGACTCTGTTCTTCCTAATGTAGGCCACTGGTCCAAGACAAAGATGGAGCTGAGCACTAGTGATTCGATTCCAGGCTCTGTGACTTTGGACAAACCACTAACCCTCTCTGTGTGTAGTTTCTGCATTTGTAACATGGGAATATTAATGCCATTCATGTCCAAGGGAAGTTTTGAGGGGTTAGAGTGTCGGCAGCACCGAGTGCACACTAGCCATTTGTCACATGTCCAAGTGATGTCATCGTGACTCTCGCCATGATGGGGTGATTACTTCTCACCTGTTCCTCCTTCCCAGGCTCAGACAGCAGAGCTTCTCAGCCTCCCCTCCCCAGTTTAATTACTCTTGTAATCTCTTCCAGGACCCTGGGTCCATTCTTGGTGGGATAAAGACCTGGACAGTGGGGTCAAGGCTGCCCCCTTGAGGATGAGGCAATGCCCTGGTACTGTTTCTTGTCACCTGTTCCCAGGCTTCTGAAGCAGAGCCTAGAGTGGGAGGAAGCTGCTGGCTTCCACCTTTGCCTCTATGCCCTTGCAAAGGCACGGTTGACTGACTCTCAATGCACATAGCATCCACCCAAAGCCTGGCAATCCCAGACCCAGGACTCAAGGGAACTCACGGTCAGGGGTGAGGCGGGTGTGGCTGGCGTTGCTGTGTGAGCTGCTGTAGGAGTGAGCCTGGTGCACAGACTCGTCCACCACGGCTGCCATCCAGATGGCCAGGTTGGTGGTGAGGGTGAACATGAGCCCACACCTGTTTGGGGGTGATGATAGGGGGAGGAGAAAGGCTCATGAGACCTTGGCTCACTGTGGGTCCCTGACAAGGCAGGGGGCTGTAGCTAAGGAGTCTTCCTGAGAGAAATCATTGTCAAATGAGAAGGCCAGGCCCCTGTGAAGAGGGGAGGTGAGCTTGGAAGGAAGACTCAGCCTGACTAGGTTAACACCAGGAGAGTACCAACTGGCGTCCAGAGGCTTGGGTTCCACTAAGGGAAAGGGCACAGAACAAAGTAGTGGACAGCAAGAGGAAAAGGGGGTTGGGTGGCTGAAATCCCACCCAGGAAGTAGAGGAAGGAGCCAGGCCCAGACTGGCAAGCCCCAGGTGAACTCTCAGACACGGACACTGAGCTGTGGCTCTCACCTGGTCAGGTCCAGGTGGGTGTGGATACAGTCTTTAGCCGAGACCCAGAGAAAGTAAGTCTGTATGGAGAGAGGGGCCGGGCTCAGTACACTGAACAGGGGCTGAGCTTTGGAGACTTGCCCATGCCCACACCTCTGCCCAGCCTGACATTGTCTTTACTCCAGGAGCATATATACTACTGGGTTAGATTGATTTTTAAAAGTGCAGTTTCAAAATAAATACATTAAAAAGTGTAGTTTCAGGCTGGGGAGATGACTCAGCAATTAAAAGGCACTAGCTTACAAAACCTGATTTAAAAAAAATCAAAACCTGATGGCTCAGGTTCAATTCCTCAGTACCTACATAGCGTCAGATACACAAAATGGCATTTGCAGTGGCAAGAGGCCCTGATATGTTTTATCTCTCTTTCTCTCTCTCTCTCCCTTCGGATGAATAAATAAAATGTTTTAAAAAGGTTTAAAGGTGCAGTTTTATAAAAATAGTGGTTCTCTGTTCCTCTGTATCACCTGTAAAACACTCACATCTTGGTGAGTTCGACCAGGACAAGTGATATCAGGGTAAATAGATTTTTGGCTACGAAGTTATTTAGTTCTGGGAAGAAGGTCAGCCTTAGGCTATGTCTTTTCAAGATAGGAAGGGTCTCTGATGCCTTATTATTATTTGGGGTGGGGGTGTAGGAGCTTACTCTGTAGCTCAGGCTGGCCTCAAATTCACTATGTAGCCAAGAATGAACTTGAACCTTTTGTTTGTTTGTTTGTTTTTTCAAGGTAGGTTCTCACTCTAGCCCAGGCTGACCTGGAATTCACTATGTAGTCTCAGGGTGGCCTTGAACTCAAGGCAATCCTCCTACCTCTGCCTCCTGAGTGCTGGGATTAAAGGCGTTCTACACCACGCCCGGCTATGAACTTGAATTTCTGTTCCTCCTGTTTTCACTTGCTCAGTGTTGGGGTTGTGGGTAGGTACCATTCACCAGCTCCTCTGGTGCCTCGTCTCCTCTGTCCACACTTCCTGCTTGTCTTCTCCCTTTGTCGCCCCACAAGGTCTTGGACTCATATGGCTGCCACTGAGTCACTGCCATGGGAACTGTTGGTGTGGGGGCATCTGTGTCTCTCATTGGCTTAGAACTTTACAAATGGGCTCTACAGGCTGGCTAGCAAGCCCCAGGGCTCCTCTTATCTCTGGCTTCCCAATGCTGGGGTTATAAGCATGCACTGGCCTTTTTGCTTGTTTGTTTGTTTTGCTTTGTTTTTGTTTTTTTTTTTTTTTCGAGGCAGGGTCTCACTCTAGCCCAGACTGATCTGGAACTCACTCTGTAGTCCCAGGCCGGCCTCAGTTCATGGTGATCCTTCTACCTCTGCCTCCCCAGTGCTTGGATTACAGGTGTGCACCACCATGCCTGGCATCACCCAGGCACATGGGTTTCTGAAGAGTAAACTCAGGTCCTCATGTTTGCAATGAGAGCGTTTTACTGACAGGCCATCTTCCTAGCCCCCGAGGATTTTCAAGCTCATGAAGTGTAAAAGTCTAAAACTATATGAGTATCACAGCTACACCTGAGTGGAGCTGTGGACACCTGGGTAGCTAGCAGTGGGCTGCTTCAGGGCAAGGTACCATCTCCGTGGGCTTTCTGGCTGTGCTATAGGATGAGAGTCTTTTCTGGTCTCATGCAAGACCAGTACTGCCTCAGCTCAGTCAGAAGCCTTCCAAAATGGTCTTTTAGGAAAGAAATTGAACTTGTCTGAAAAATCCTAGTTAAAGGCATCTCCCCCCTCCCAGCATGGAGTTGTGGCTAAAGCCACAGCGTGACCCTGGGCAGAGACTGATGCCCTCTATGGGCACCCAAGGAGGGCACATGAGGTTCCAGCAGCCAGAGCTGGCTGTCACAACTCACACCTCTTAGGTGCTAACTATTGTCACTGCTTAAGTTGAAATAAAATTGCAGTGTCTCTTAGTAATAGCTCACATTTAAATATTACTTCATGACTCAGTGCTTCCTCATTTGTGGGTTCATATGATCCTCACTACATTCCGAACCCATTTACTTAATTGCTCAGGGTGGAAGGGGTGTGGAGCTCAGGTCTCCTGACCCCTTGCCAAGCATGGGCTATTTCCCACCCAGGACACGCCTCCCAACCTACCTGGACAATGACAAACACAGCCTGGATGATAGGGTGCAGGATCTTGATGGCCGACTGGCACTCCAAGAAACTGGAGTAGTAACCAGTTTTGAAGACATCCATGACCAGGGTGCAGATCCCGAACAGCACCAGCCCCCCTGGGGATCAGGGTCAACAGGTGGTCAGAGGGGCAGGAGAGAGGGTGGAGGATGGGCTGCCAGATGGGTGCGTGTAAGGAATGGTTGGATGACTGGATGGATAAAGGGATGAGTGGGAAGGGTAGGAGGAGAGATGAGTAGTTGAATGGAAAATGGGTAGATTGAAAGACGAGCCAGTGGATGGAAGGAAGGAAAGAAGGAAGGAGTGGATGAATGAACAGGTGGAGGGATGGATGGGTGAATGGGCAAGCTGAAGGGCTGAAAGATGAATGAGTGGATGGAAGTATGAGTGTATGACTGAGTAGACCGAGAGATGGACGTCCTATGCTTCCTCCTCTTAGAGGCTCAGGGGATGGGTTTTGTCATTTGCTAATGTCTTCTCTTTTCAGCCGTCTGTGACCACCTCTTCCCAATCTTTGGACAAAGCAAAGAAGCTTCCTCCATTCTTTGATTCATCTTCTAAGACCCCTCTCCCCTCCACCCTCCCATAGCATCCTCCCTCCAGGGACCCTCAGCCCCTTCATTCTTTACAAGGAACTTCTCGCCTGTCCTCCCCAACCCACACTCTACAGGTCCTCCAAGAAGCCCCGCAGCTTCTCCCATCGTGCCCACCCCACTCCAGGCACCGAGATCTCCCCTTCTCACCTCGGAGCCAGATGGGGCCAGCGTGAGCGTCCCGGTAGGGCACCGCATCCCGGCAGCGCGCGGTGCGGATGAGGTGGAAGACGACCCACAGCACCGCCAGCATCATCATGGTTGTGAGCAGCGCGAACACGTCGGTGTCATACACGGCCACCTTGTTGAAGGCGCCCCCGCTGATGAGCGTGCAGGCCAGCAGCAGTACGTTCACCGCCAGCAGCACCGACAGCAGCCGCCCGCCCTTTTTCCACACCTCGCGGGGTGCAGCCCGAGGGCCAGGCAAGCTCTCCTTGGGGTCGGGGACCAGCACCTCGGACATGATGGAGGAGACTGCTACTCACTGCGGGGAGGGGGAATAGGACACCGGGTCAACCCAGTGGGCTCTCTTTCTCCCATGTAACCTCTAGATTTGGGGACCCTGGAAGTTGGGGGAGGATGAGGATGCTGGAAGATTCGCTGGGGGAAAGGGAAGAGGAAAATCAGGTTGTCACCTCTCCATCTGGATGGAGACCAGAGAGAAAGCACTAAGTAGACCCCGTCTAAGGTCCCATTTCCCAAATCCGATAGACCCCTGGCAGGGTGGGTGGGGGGACACGCACCTGGCTGCCTCCGGAGGCTGCGCAGAGTTGGGGGTCAGGGGGTGGCAAGCGTCTCCTCTCTCCCACGCCTGGCTGGATGGGTGCTTTATACCAGAGAGGGCAGGATGATTTACAGCCGCCAGAACTCGGCTCCATAAACCGCTCAGTTCTACTCACATGATCCATCTTTTCTCCCAGCTGAATTTAGGGAAGGGCGGGAGGGAGCCAGATAAGGTGAGATTTATACTTACCTGTTAAGATGTCTCTCCACCCCCATCCCGGTCACCCTGGCGCGGGACAAGGCTCAGGTGAAGTCCCGAGGTGCGGCATCCCCGTGGTCCCACTTCCACGTACCCACCTCGCCCTATGCAGGACGATGGCATCTGTCCTCAGTCCCCCTGAGCCCATGCCCAAGTGAGGCCCCAAGTGCTCAGGGACATCTCGTCGACCTCCCAGCCCCGGCGCACCCTATACCTTTGATCTCTCCTGCTGTCAAGGAGATTGGGACACCAGTTTCCCCACCTGCCCTCACAGTGATCCAAGTTCCTAGTTCCTTTCCCTCCCCACTGCCGCCCTTCGCTGCCCGCTGCCAAGTCTGGGCTTTCGAAGTTCCCACGCGGCCTGGTTTGCTGTCTTCTACTGCCCTCTGCTGGAGAATGCCTGGCAGACCCCACGCGAGGGGAGGGATGCCTCCACTGCCACGGGTCCTGTTGGTGAATTGTCTTGTCCTAGGTCCTCGGGTCCCACTAGGTCCACGATCCCCTGGGTCAGGGCTGCCTCCCCATCCCATCCTCAGAGAACCCCCCTCCTCAACCCTTGGCTCATTGTTTTGTTTTACCCAAGCAGGAACTCACTCTGTAGCCCCAGGCTGGTCTCGAACTCACAGCGATCCTCCTACCTCTGCCTCCTTGAGTGCTGGTATTAAAGGTAGGTACCAACCACCACACCCGGCCTAACCCATTTCTTTGAAGAGAAAGAAACCAAGAGGCACAATGCCAGAACCTTGAGTGAGGGCAGATTCCTCCTAACTGTACCCAGAATAGGCCTCAAGGGGCGGAGCACTGCGGTGGGCATTTTTAGAGAAAGAAGCTGGGCTTCACTTGTGCCACTCCGATGCACTGAGAAGCGGGGCATTTAGGACCCAGGGGAAGTCCGGGGGCGGCTCCGTGGGCAGCGGGAGAGCCTCCACCCCGCCCCCCTCACCGGGGGAGCTCAGATGTCCCCGGTGCCGTGGCTCCGGCGATCCGCACCCTCCCTCCATCTGCGGAAGCCGGGGCTGGCGGCCCTGGCCCCTGCCGGGCCGCTTCTCTCAACCCCATGCCTCAGCCCTAACTCCGTGTCCCTCCCCCTCGGGGGACATTTTCCTGTGGGCCCTGCCTGCCCCGTCCACGTCGGGCGCCATGAACGACCAGTACCACCGGGCCGCACGGGATGGCTACTTGGAGCTCCTGAAAGAGGCCACCCGGAAAGAGCTCAATGCCCCCGACGAGGATGGCATGACCCCCACCCTCTGGGCTGCCTACCATGGCAACCTGGAGTCCCTGCGCCTCATCGTGAGCCGAGGGTGAGTCCTCTCCTTGCCCAGCAAGGGACCAGGAAGATAGTCCTGGTACCCCTTCTCTCAGACCCCATGGCACAGTCTACCCCCTCCCCTGAGCTGCCCTCTTCCCCTAATGTTAATCCCTAAAGTGGGACTGGCAAGCCTGATGTGCTTTGGGGAGACACACGTGGAAAGGTACATCCGCTGAGGCATAGGACACTTATGACCTGAATAGTGAGGCTGAGAGCAGAGGTACTAGGATTTGGGGGTCCTTGGCTGTGGAAGGGGAGATGCAGAGTGAGGCAAAGGTGGAAGAGATTTCTCCTGCAGGAGCACCAAGAATCTGAGAGTGAAGAGGAAGTGGGAACTGGAGAGAAGGCTAAGAAGTCTCAGTAGGCCAAGAAGTGGGGGCTAGGAAAGGAGGACCTTTGTTGACTGTTCCCCAGCCTTGGAGCCAAAGGGTGCTCCCTGCACCACCCACTGCTCCCACAGGCTGGGTCTCACACCCATCTCTTCCCCATCTTGCTCACTCCTGGGATTTATGGGCACTGTCCACAGTACCAAATGTCACTGGTTCAGTGTGATGAGGTGGCCAATTGGTTAAGGGGATGGACTGCCGAATGTCACCGTTTCTGCTGCCTCATTAACGTTCCCCTCCCCCATAGCGAGACCCAGCTGAGTAATAGGAGACCATGCTGTGCTGATAGGAGACCATGCTGTGCTGAAGGGGCTTCTGTCCTTCATCCTCCTTCTTAGAAGAGGTGGACACAGAACCCAGGAATTTGGAGAAGCTGGATTTAGGGTCACTGAAGAAGGCTGGGGAGGAGGGAGCTAAATCACATTACAGGGAACATCTTTCCCAAAAGTTTGCTAGAACTGGCCTGGACATCAGTGTGGAAAAGAACTCCTCAGGAGGGTTCGTATGAATATCTCGGGCCCTGTGGGTTAAGGTTCAGGGACTGAGCTGGTCCAGATACCTATGGGTGGGTGAGGAAACGATTTGCCCTTCCTCATTCTCTGGCTGCTTGATGAGCCCAGCACAAGCAGGAGCTGAGGACTCAGGATGAGACTGCTGAGGCTGCAGAAAGCCCCAAACTGACTGGTTCCTCCTCATTTTGGAAGGGCACTCAGTGGCTCTGTCCCCACGCCCCTCCATCAGAGATTGATGGGAGTCTCATAAAAGAGAGGAGAAAAGGGCTTCCCTTGGGTCATCCCAACCTTCTAAATTCTGTGGAAGCATGGATTGGTGCTCAGTCACTGTGGCTCTGATGCCCAGTGCACCCACACTGACCTTCAGACTTGGCAGCAGAGGGGAAGCTGAGCAGAGGAGGGCTTGTGGGGAGGGGATGTTGAGACAAGGGAATAATTCTTCCCCAGCCCTGGGGTGGCCTTTGTAGCTTCATTATTAGTGTAGGGCAGGGACCCTGTGCTGGGCCCCCGAGAGAAGGGCAAAAATTCCACAGGACCCAGCAGCAACTGCTCCAGGGGGCTGAGTCTGATCTGGAGGACATTAGAGGGGGTTGCTAGAAGGGGCCAAGTCAGCTGATCTTATAGGTCTCCCCAAAATGTGGCAGCCTAAGCAAGGGAAGCCAGGCCTCCTCTCCAGTCCTGGCTGCCCCCACAGTCCCCTCCTGGCTCAGGCCAAGACCCGACACCTCCTCTAACACTGGCATTGCCAGGCCTGGCCCTGCTCCCTGCAGACGTGGTGGTGCCCACTGCATGCCAGCATGCACCCCCTCACACACTCACCCAGGTTTGGGCCCAGCACACACCACCCTCTGGTCCTCTCTCACGTCACCCTGTAACACATGGCTACACTCACCGCAGTACCTGTCTAGAGACCCAGACTCAGTCCTGGCCCACCACCTCTCTGGGCCAGCTCTCTGCAGGGTCCATGAATAATTCACTCCCTTCTCTCAGTCCATCAAATATTTATCCCCAGAGATTCCCAGCCCTCAGTCCTCCAGGGGAAGGCTCCGCCCCTGACCCGCCTTCCCTGTCGCCCCGCCCCTTGTGGTCCCGGCCTTTTTGTTTCTGGGTACACTGCAGGTGCTTCCCTTTGGTGGCACCTGAGTGGGGGTGTGGTGGGGGAGGGGAGGGTGGTCTCCTGGAGTTCCAGAAGAGGCTTTAGTTTCATGGGTCCTTTTTGGAGCTCTGGGGAAGTTCAAAAAATCTTAGGGTACCCCTTTCCTCTCCTGCCCCTCCCCCATTCCTTTTACCTCCAGGCAGAGTTTAGGCTTGCTGGGAGGGCTCATACTTCCTCCCCACATGCTATTCCTGCAGGGGTGACCCGGATAAATGTGACATCTGGGGTAACACACCCCTACATCTGGCAGCTTCCAATGGCCACCTGCACTGCCTGTCCTTCCTGGTGTCCTTTGGGGCCAACATCTGGTGCCTGGACAACGACTACCACACGCCTCTGGACATGGCCGCCATGAAGGGCCATATGGAGTGCGTGCGCTACCTGGACTCCATCGCGGCCAAGCAGAGTAGCCTCAACCCCAAGCTGGTGGGCAAGCTCAAGGACAAGGCCTTCCGCGAGGCGGAGCGGCGCATCCGCGAATGCGCCAAGATGCAGCGCAAACACCACGAGCGCATGGAGCGGCGCTACCGGCGCGAGCTGGCCGAGCGCTCGGACACGCTCAGCTTCTCCAGCCTCACGTCCAGCACCCTGAGCCGCCGGCTGCAGCACCTGACGCTGGCCAGCCACCTGCCCTACTCGCAGGCCACGTTGCACGGTACGGCCAAGGGCAAGACCAAGATCCAGAAAAAGCTAGAACGGCGTAAGCAGGGCGGCGAGGGCACCTTCAAGGTCTCCGAGGACGGTCGCAAGAGCGTGCGCTCCCTGTCCGGTCTGCAGCTGGGCAGCGACGTGATGTTTGTGCGCCAGGGCACCTATGCCAACCCTAAGGAGTGGGGCCGCGCCCCCCTCAGGGACATGTTCCTCTCCGATGAGGATAGTGTCTCCCGTGCCACGCTGGCCGCCGAGCCTGCCCACTCGGAGGTCAGTACCGACTCAGGCCACGATTCCCTGTTTACCCGCCCGGGCCTGGGCACGATGGTGTTCCGCAGGAACTACTTGAGTAGCGGGCTGCATGGACTGGGCCGGGAGGAGGGAGGCTTGGATGGCGGGGGCACGCCGCGGGCTCGGCTGCAGAGCTCCCCCAGCCTGGACGATGACAGCCTGGGCAGTGCCAACAGCCTGCAGGAGCGCAGCTGCGGGGAGGAGCTGCCCTGGGACGAGCTAGACTTGGGTTTGGATGAGGACCTGGAGCCCGAGACCAGCCCTTTGGAGACCTTCCTGGCCTCGCTGCACATGGAGGACTTTGCGGTCCTCTTGCGGCAGGAGAAGATCGACCTGGAGGCGCTGATGCTGTGCTCTGACCTTGACCTTCGCAGCATCAGCATGCCGCTGGGGCCGCGCAAGAAGATCCTAGGGGCCGTGCGCAGGCGGAGGCAGGCGCTGGAGCGTGCGCCCGCCCTGGAGGACACGGAACTGTGAGTGCCACTCTATGGGAGTGAGAGCTGGGGACAGACGGGGGTTGAAGAACCCTGGGGAGGGGAGTGGAAAGGAACATGAAATCTAATGACATGAAATCTCAGCTTCATGCCAACGATTACTAAAAGTCCCACTATTAAACGGGGTGTTGTTGCCACCGGTTTTTTGAGACAGGGTCTCGCTCTAGCCCAGGCTGACCTGGAATTCACTATGCACTATGTGGTCTCAGGGTGGCCTCGAACTCATGGCAATCCTCCTACCTCTGCGGGATTAAAGGCATGCGTCACCATGCCCCGCTGGAGACTTTTTAAAATCACAGATGTTTGTAAATGGCACCTCAATTCTGGGGTTAGCCAAATCTGTCAGCAACACAGTAGTCATAATCACAGTTAGGATGTTTTGAGCCCTGTCGCCTTCCAGGGACTGGGCTGTGATTATCTTGAAATCTGAGTTGTACCATCTCCAGTGGACAATGGACAGGCAAGTGGAGGCTCAGGGGTTAAATTATAGCCTACCCCACATCCTGCCACAGATCTGGGCTAAGATGGCCTTGATCTTAGAGCCTGTGGTCAAGGCACCTGCTTTAGGGTGGAGGGTGTGACCGACAGCACAGATGTTAACTGCTGAAGCCCTCAAGACAAATGCTTTTACCCTCTGTCTCCAAGCTCTAAGTCCGACAGCAGTTTCTGAGACCAAGTTGTGTTTAAAATGACACCATAGGTGCTCAGGGCTGTCACCATAAAGGCCCTCTGATTGGCCAATTCCTTCCATACTCTACCCCTCCCCCATGGCATCTTACAAGTTCAGCAAACACTGCCCTTCCATATGACATCTATGGCTTTTGCCCTGAAGGGTGCTTGTGGGGTGGCAGTCTGGCTTATAGTTTGGAGAATGGGGGAGTCACTGCCTCCCATGCCTGACCATCAGCCTGCCAAGAGAGGGAAGGCTATGCAATTATAAAGGTACCCCCTGGAGGGAAATGAGGTCTTTGAAGGTTGTCTTCTACAGTTAGGTTGTCTGTCTTTCTCCACAGATAAAAGGGAGCTCCTCTCCTCAGACCAAAATGAATTGCAAGTTGCCACAATCCACCGTGAGGCCAGGAGGTTCTCACAGTCGCCAGCCCTGCAGCCCCTCCCTCAGAATCATGTGGGTCTTCTCCCTTGAAAGCCTGTCCACACCCCAAAGCAGGGGGTTTGACATGAAGGCACCCTAGAGGGGCCACGGAGCACCCAATAACACCGGTTCTGCAAAGTCCTGGAGCCCCTTGAGCTACCCTCGCTGAGAAGCCTTGAACTACAAGAGGATTTGTGGAAGGGAAGACCAGCCCCAAAAGGGAGGGAAGGGGCTGGTTGATCCTGGGGACTAGATGACATCAGAGCAATATCAGAAGGAGCTGAAGGGATGCATCTGTCCCACCCATCATCCACCACCTTCTTAGGTGGAGGGAGTCCTCTTCTTTCTCAGGCTGGAAACATGCTCACTCCCTACTCATTGTGAGGGAAGAGTTTGGTGCCCTCTCCCTCATACTCCCCAGAAAGGAGGTTCTCCAAACTCTTCAGCCAAATGCCTTTCAGTCACCAGCACACCCCCACACACGAGAGCTGCAGCCATGGTCCCAGCAGCTGCAGTGGCTGAGGGTGTGATGTTGAGGTCTTTTCCCGCCAGGCTTCCCAGTCCCACATCCCTATTGGCTATGGCCACTACTGGGAAGCCAGACTGGGGATGACTGGGGATGACTGGCACCCTTCCCTGTCCACTCTGGGAACCTAACTCGTCCTCTTTCACTCTGTTCTATGGTGTAGCTTATGCCTCCTCAGGAGCCTCCAGAGGGCCAGAGAGTAGATGCAAGGTACTAGAACCAATATTATAGCTCCCAGCACAGCTGGTTAGTGAATGGCATCTGGCAACTCCCAGAGTCTCCCAGGTCCAGGCAAGCAGGGGCTGGACACAGCCAGTGTCAGGCCTAGTGTAGGGAAGCCCTGTGAGGGGGTTATTGGAAGAAGTAGAGAATCTAAACTGCTGATTGTGAACAGGGCTGGTGTGTGTGTGTGTGTGTGTGTGTGTGTGTGTGTGTTGGGGTTGGCTAGGAGGAGCCTAGGCTACTGTAAGAGCTCACTCCATGACTACATGTCCCAGCTCTGTGATGGTGTTGAGACCAGAGGAAAACTCAGAGCTTCCTCAGGATATGTCTTTAGAGTTCTTCTGCCACTCAAAGGTCATGGAAGTGACCTCTATAGTCCCTTGGGAGACACACACACACGTGCATATATACACTTCTCCATGGATGAGGGGGGCACACAGTGGACCCCTATCCCTGATTTCAGCTTGGAAAGCAGGGAGTATGCCACAGCCCCTAGCTCCTTTCTGGGCTCTCTTGACTATACAGGGCAGAGAGCCTCCAAAGTCCTCTGGTCTGTCTGATGCCCAGTTTGGGGTGTGAAAGAGGCAGTTCCTTTCCCATTGCCACCCTGAACCTACCTGAGTCTTCTCCATATTCTCTGGGTCCAAGCCTGGGGTCACCACCAAGTGCCGACTCATCTTTCTCGGAGCCCCAGGTACTGTCCTTTCTCCCTGCGCTGAGGTACGCCAGGCCCTGTGATCCCCACCATTGTACCTGAACCCCTTCCTCAGGCTCATTATATAACTTTTATACAACACACTCTACAATGCTGTCATGCCTGTGTCCTGTTCTGTAGTATTGGGGGGGGGCAGGTGACAAGAGCAAGAGGGTGAGGGAGGTAGAGGGTCTTCTTTGGGCTTGTGAAGGTTTGATCTGTTCCTCAGGGGAGGGGTGATCCTTGAATTTTCACCCTGCAGCTGTCTGTCTGGATGGATCGTTTCTGGCATCCTTGAGTCCATGCCCTGTGGTGTATGTCTGCTGTCCTGGAGTTATGAGCTGATGGAGAGAAGCCATGGACAGCAGAGCCAGGAGGGTCTTCCATACCTGAGTGAGGAGGATGGTTCCAGCAGCTGCAATGGCTGAAGGCTGGATGACACTGTCTCTTCCCACCAGGCTTCCCAGAGGCTGTCACCCGTTCCTCCCCGAGAAGCCTTTATTGGGGTCCTAATTTCCTCACCACCCCAGCTAGCTCTTGGGGTGCCAGATTTAGATTCCTTTTTTTTTCTCTGTCTCTCAGGAGTGTCTCCCAAAGTGGGTGGACAATGGGCTCTGCTTTCTCAGCCAAGCCTGGGGTCATCTTGTTCATTTCCCAAGGATGGTTCTGTCAAGAGGAGCTGGAGACACCAATCAGGAAGGGCCAGAGGATGCCCATGCTGGTCGGTTGTTTAGCAAGCATCCAGAGGTTCTAGGCCACCTCCCTCTACTTTACAGATGGAAGACCTGAGGCTCTTAGAGGGAAAGAGGGGGACCCAGAAAACTGATCCTGACTGCTGTCACCTATTCACCGGATTCTGCCTCCAGTGGAGCCAGCGCTTGTTCCCCTGGGACCCCTGCTGGCCACCCTGGTCATTGCACCTACCTCCTGAAAGTCCCATCGGTCCTGTCCTTCACTGTCCTAGGAAGGGGGACATGGGAGTGAGGATTCTCAAGTCAGTGTGGATGGAGCCTCAGCTTTCAGGATGGGACTAACCAGAGGCGGGGGGGGGGTCATGGGCCTCCATGGGCCAGAACGGCTCCAGGGTGAAAGCCAGGGCAGTGAGAGCAGGTGCCATTCCAGGAAGCCTAGGAAACTTCAAATATAAGCAAAGAGATGTACTTCACATTTAACTTTCTTTTCTTTCTTTCTTTTTTGAGGTAGGGTCTTGCTTTAGCCCAAGATGACCTGGAATTCATTATGTAATTTCTCTCAGGCTGGCCTTGAACTCACAGAGATCCTCCTACCTCTGCCTCCCCAGTGCTGGGATTAAAGGCATGTGCCACACCCAACTAACTAATTTACTTTCTTTCTTTCTTTCTTCTTTCCTTTTCTCTTTCTTTTTGGTAGAGTCTCACTCTAGTCCAGGCTAACCTGGATCTCTGTGGTCCAAGGCTGACCTCAAATTCATGATGGTCCTCCTACCTCTGTCTCCCAATTGCTGGGATTAAAGGTGTGTGCCACAATGACCTGGACACTCAACTTTCTTGACTCATTCCCATAAAAAATTAGATTGATTCAATTCTTTTCTCTATAGACCTACATTGAACCATAGGGAATATGGGAGTATGTGCTTACAAGCAGAACCTGGGGCTGGGGAGATGGCTCAGCAGTTAAAGGCACTTGTTTGCAAAGCCTGGGGCCTGGGTTTGATTCCCCAGTATCCACATACAATCAGATACACAAAGTGACGCATGTGTCTTGAGTTTGTTTGCAGTGGCAAGAGGTCCTGGCATGCCCATTTTCTCTCTCTCTCTTTCTCTCGCTCTCTCTCCTCTCTCTCTCTCTCGTTTCCTCCCTCCCTCTGACAGATATATAAATAAAGATTTTTTAAAAACTGAACCTGAACTTGACAGAAGAAAGATGCATCGTGCACATCCTTCTCTCATGCTGTGGAAGAATGTGTCACACTCTCACGCTTTATGACTTGGTGTATGTGTGTGTACACACGTACACATATGTGCTTGCATGTTGAGTCCAGAGGTAGATGCTGGGTGTCTTCTATTGCTCTCTCCTTCCTTCATCCCTCCCTTCCTTTTGATATGGTCCCTCACTGAACCTGGAGCTCACCAATTCAGCTGGACTAGCTGACCAGCAAGCCCAGTGCCTCCCAGTGCTTGGATTACAGGAAGGCATGCACTACCATCCCTGGCACTTTTACATGGGTACTGAGGATTTGGACTCAGATCCTCATGTTTGCATGGCTCTCCCAGCCCCTTCTCTATGATTATGCTTTAGAACTGGTCTAAGGAACTTCTTGCTTCAATACTAGGTCTTAACACCCCCTCCCCACAAAACCTTCTTGTTCCATAGTGCATTCAGCAATAGGGAAATTTTAGGAAAATGAATGGTTTTAGTCATTGGGGCTTAGAGTCTGGTAATGATACGGACACTTTTCTTGGAAAGCCC